>JAJOOO010003734.1:0-18670 GCA_029582685.1 Solanum piurae
AAAAACACTCAATGTAACCATTTTTCATTGGTTTTGCATTATATCACTTGCCGAAACTATTTTACATCAATTTTGCATATATTTATGAAGAAAAAATTTTGATTTTTTTTATGACCTTCATCAAAGTTGTGGTCACATTGCCACATCACCTTTTCTATAATCTCTTTTTTTTGGTTATTAAATGCACATGATCGACAAAAATGAAGGAAACAATCAAAAAAGGGAGAAGAAGACATGCTTATTAAAGAAAACAAACAAATGATATCTGACCGTTCGAAAGATGATTGTTATTTGGTTAAGCAATAAGAATTAGGTAGAAGAGAGTGAAAAGATATATTATTTAAGTAGAGAATTTTTTTTTTTTTTTTTTTTGTAATTCATGAGATATAATTAGATGTAATAAATATGATAGAATTATGTTTAATTATTAAACAAATTGATTAATTAAAAAAATGAAATAAAAGATGAATATTTTTTTAGACCATAAAAAATGTCATGTCACGTTATTTATGCCTCACTTTACTATAATTGTATATTTGAAATGAGCCATTTAAATTGATGTCTAGTGTGAAAATAAAACGTCATAAAGGAAAAGCTAATCGAAGTGTATGTTTGTGTTTGATAAGATTTAACATTTGAGTAATATGTATTATCCTAAGCTAATCTAATCAATGGCTACAATTAACGACCAAGTAAAAGAAATTACAAAAATGTACTCCACAAGCAACAATATTTTATCCAATTGTGACATTTTTCATTAATTGATACAATATTTCATTAGTACAACTAATAAGATATGAAATACTAGATAAGCTATCGAAATTTGATTCGTCGATAAGAATTTTATAAGGAAAAATTCATGGACATCAAAAGATCAAGATCAGTGATCTTTAACTGTAGTTTTCATACGCAAATTTTCGATAACTTGTTCATATGCATTGTATGCCGCCCTATTCCTTGCAGTGTCTTTATTTTGACTAGATTTTCCCTTTGCAACAGATTTTCCATCGACAAAACATTCAAATTCCCTTGTTTTGTCCCAATTATCAACAATGTTTATCTTCAATTTATTCTTTTGACATAGCTGCATAATTTTCGTAACTGGTTGAATTTCAAGTGTTTCTGGAGTTATTAATGGCTGCAATATATCTTTTACCGCCTGTAATCAAAATATACATTGTATTTCGTCAGTAGACACCCCCAAAGATACCATAAGCTAATATATATATATATATATATATTGATTTTTTTTCTAAAGTGAATAATAAAATTACCTGCCAAGTTATATCGATAGAGAAATTACAATCGATATATATTGCGCCAATTAAGGCTTCAACTATATCTGCAAGAACTTTAAGGGAATTAATGCAACCTAATGAATTCAATGGGTACTCCAACGTAGCACTTCTGAATTCTTCTACCTACAGAAAACAACAAACATACTAACTTTTTGAAATATTCAATTGGTTCGATTGGATTTTTTGGTGTTCAATTTGTTGGTAAAAATTGAAATTAGTTTGATTCAATTAAAAAAAATATCGATATGCACTTACTATATTAGAAAATCTTAGATTAATGGATTATATGAAGAAAAAGGGGGGTGGGGGTGGGGAAGGGGGAGGGGGGGGGAGGCAAATAAAGAATGTAATGAAAAAATACTTTAAGTGATGCAACTGAAATCAGATGAATCAAAACTAAGCCGCTAAAGTCTATTTAGAAATTAATATTACAAATCCTATTGTTTATGAAAAAAATAAGATATCTAGAAAAGAAAATAAGAAATGGTAAAAAAAAATTAAATGATAATATGTTTGTCTTGACCCACGAGAGTTTATTGGACAGGAAGAAATTGGGTAGTGGGGGAAAACGCAAAAGTTATAAATTATACAAAATTTTCAATTTTTTTGATTAGCTGTTTTTATAATTTGAAAAATCAGAAACCGAAAAATCAAAATTTAAAATATCAAATTGAACTAGATCAAAAAATTGAAATTCAAAAAATAGAAAAATAAAATCAGTTCGGTGCGTTATTTTAATTTTTGTTGAATAAGTTTCCAATTGACCAAAATTAAAAGATATTTAATGAATTGAATTTGTTGTTACTTACTTGTTCTTTAAATAAATGAATTTGACAACGTAAATGATTGTGCAAATTGTATTTGACGGCGACTCTAGCAAGTTTTTCAGTATCTACGTTGACACTTCTCAAATCTGTGAGATCCTCCGAAGATAAATCAGGATAAGCAAAATAATGTTCCTTTGCTATCATAAGACTCAAAACTGAATCACCTACATCATATTATCAATTAGTTCATAAAATTAAAAAAAAAAGTAATGATTTTAGTTAGACTAGACCATCAATATTCGCTGCTTACCTAAATACTCCATTCTATCATTAGATGCCCAATTTTGCGGGACGGAAGGATGAGTGAAAGCTTGATGTAACAAGTCGGAATTCTTAAATTTGTATCCTGTTATTTCCTCTATTAGCCTCTCCCGTTGTTGAAAGCTTTGTTCTTCCATGGCTATATATCAAATTCAAATTATAACAAGTTTGAAGGGAGGTCTCCTAATTTAGAGTGGGTTTTATAGATTTTTTTGTATAAAGATGATGTCAGAAAGTGATAAAATGACAAAAATAGTCCCTTATGTTTAATGATACGTTCAAATTAGTTCTTTTAAGTATGTACTTCGTAACCAACATGGGTTGGATGCACTGGTGGAAATGCTTCACCCTTAATCAGAGGTCTCGGGTTCGAGCAATAGATATGGAAAAAATCTTATTGGGAGCGTCACCCCTGAATGGGCTCAGCAGTGCGCGATTTGGATTTAATCGGAGCTCTAATGTGGGCTCCGGACACCGAGTGGAAAACCAAAAAAAAAGTATGTACCTCGTAGTTTTGTCCATCCTTTAAGTTTATCAAAAGATACCGTCAAATATTGATTGAACTCTATTTATTAGATTCGATGAAAAATATGCAAGAAATAAATAAATAGCAAGAACTCAAACTGTTCCATACATTTTTAACTTACTTTATTGTTTCATATAAGGAAAATGACTTTCTTAATATAAAAAAGAAAGAACAAGTTTTAATAATATTCCAAATTCATTGTCTTTTCCCTGTTCATCCAATCCTCGTGACTATCCCACTCACGAACCCCACTCTCCACTTCATCCCACCCCTATAATATTTTGTGCTAGTTTACATAAAAAATATTTCTCATACAATATTTTCTTAATTACTAAACGTGAAAAAAAGGTTTTTAAAAATATTTTTCTTGAAAAATAATTTATGTTGCATCCATCACACCCTATTTCATGGAATAAAGCAAACAAATGGTTCATAGGATACCAACATGGGTTAGGGTGCTGTGGTGTGATTGTTTCACTTTTAACTAGAGGTTTTGGATAAAGCCTTAAGTATGGAGAAAATCTTACTAGTAGTGTCACCTCTGAGTAGGCTCTATAGTGTGCACTTCAAATTTAATCAACATTCTAGTGTAGACTTTAAACACCAAATAAATAAATAAAAGATTCATAGGATGTGTCCTGTCTTATGACTAGGTCACTGAAAAAGAAAAAGAATAATACTGACTTGTCCATGAAAATGAAAGGGAGGAAAAAGTAAAGGCATAGCCGATAGGGGAAGTCTGATCCATTATTGAACCTATACTACAATAATAAACTTGTCAATCTTGAGCTAAAGTACTTTTTCTTAAATATAATTGGTTAAACCAAAGTTCAATTATTGTACTATATATTCAAACCTTAGCCACCAAGCAACACAATGTTTTGTTTCCCACTAACTAAAAAGGTACTCAATGATGAATGATGATACATGTGAAATTATGAATATGAATTCAAGGGTCCCTTTGGTTGGAAATTTTGCATTTTACTTATATCTTTGCTAGATTTTTGTTATTCAAATTTCAACAATTTATTTAATACCTAAATCAACTCCAAATAAGCTCAAATTTAAAATATAAGTTTCATTTATCATAAAATAAATAAATTCTAATCATCAATTTATAAAAACAACAAAAAATTTAGCAAATCAATTTAGCACTCTTTTAAGTTTTTTCATGTAGGTCTGCACTTCAATCATATATGACTTAAGAACAAAAAAATAATAATGTAAAATTGACTAAAATTTCAGTCATATGTAATAATAGAATAGATTTTTGGTGTTGAATCGTGTATTGGATTAAAATTTCAGTCAATTTTACATTATTATTTTATTGTTCTTAAGTCATATATGATTGAAGTGCAGACATACATGAAAAACTTAAAAGAGTGCTAAATTGGTTTGCTAGATTTGATGTTGTTTTTATAAATTGATGATTAAAATTTATTTATTTTATGATAAATGAAATTTATATTTTAAATTTGAGCTTATTTGAAGTTGATTTAGGTATTAAAGTATTTGTCGAAATTCGAATAACAAAAAAATAGCAAAAATTTAAGTAAAATGCAAAATTTCCAACCAAAAGGACTCTTGAATTCATATTCATAATTTCACATGTATCATCATTCATCATTGATGTAACATCTCACAATTTGAGATAACTAGGAAGAAGCAAATAATTGGAAATAGTCATTTTTGGAAAGAATGAAAATCTGGAAATTTTGCCAAGTTAGAATAAGTTGAGTTTTGGACAAATTCAAATGGCCATAACTTCTAGCTCAGGATGAGTTATAGGTACTTCCAGATATGGTAGGAAAATTTTTGGAATGATCTTTCCAACGCCGTTGAGTTTGCGTGATTTCGAGTTCGTATGACTGAGTTATGCCCTTTGGAATTTGGGCTGTTGGAATAAGGAAAGTTCAATCCAGATTTTGAAAGGGTAGTTTGGTCTTTTCCTTGCCCAATTATTTTATTTCCTTTTTGGTAATTAAGTTAGGGTCTAATCAGAATTAGATTAGTTTACACTTTTACCAAAATACACTAGGGCTTGGAGAAAAAAGAAAAGAAGAGGAGAAAGGAAAAGAGAAGCAAGATTCGTCAAGATCGTCGAGTTTAGCTTGTGGATTTCGTCGGGGATGATCCCTAAAAGATATGTGAGATCACATAGCACTGGGTTAGTTCACCCACGCGCCCAACTTGATTCAATTTCAGCAAAGTATATTGATTTGAAAGTAAATCCCTTGAATTCTTGATGAAGTTCGTTTGAATCCTTGTGGGTTGTGTTGTTGGAGTTTTCTTGAGATTGATTCACATTTTTAGTCGTATTTTCGAGTGGAATCTGATGTTATTTGAGTGTATAGATGGTTCTAAGTGTTTGGGGAAAGAACCAATGGAGTTTAGAGGGTTTAGAGCTGAAAAACGAAGAAGAAATTTCGTCGGGCAAATCTGGGCAGTGCCTCCGCGTCGCAATCCTGCTCCCCAGATTTGGGAAAAATCATTTTGCATCGTGGAGCGGTCACGGACCTTTCTACCTCAAAATTTGTTTTCGTACCAAAAATTTAAATACTTCTCCGCGTCGTGGACCCACCTTCAAACAGTGACTTCTTCATTGTTTCTCATGTTTACCAATCTAAAATCAATTCTAAACATCGTGAGATCTGTCCTATCACAAATCAAAATCCTTGAATCCATAATTCAATTCAAGGAAAGTTAAGAGTCAAGTTAGAAGTTAAGAAGCAAGCTAAGTCAAGAAAAGTTCTTTAAAGTTTTCAAAAAGTCTTTTCCAAATGTTTTAACTTTGTTTTAAGACTTAAAGTTCAAGTTGAGTAGAGATTAAAGAGTAAAGTTTGAAGTTCATTTCTTCAAAAGTATATGGGTACTATGTATTCCCAAAGGGTTTAAAATGTTTTCACATTTAAACAAGAGAGGAAACCTCGATTTCCAAAGATCCTTCGGGCTAGTTTTCATAAAAGAGTAATTGCTTTCTAAATGAAGCAAGAGAGGAAATTTTGATTTCCAAGATAGCCTTTGAGCTAAGTTTTTGAGCACTAATCTCAAATCACAGAAAGGCCTTTGAGCTAAGTTTTTGAGCACTAATCTCAAATCATAGAAAGAAGTATGTTTTAAACATAAGAGCTATTATCATATTTTTGGGAGTAGTATTGAGCACCGATATAGTGGAGAGTTCAGACAACTCACAGCCCCCATAAACTATGTAGCCATCATGGGTTAAAAAAAGGGTCATACTTTTTAGATGATTCCTTAAGTGCTTTTTAGCATAGACTAGTGGATCCACTTAGTAGTTCAGGTTCTATACCCCCAACAAGGTATAGGACAGCCCTGGCAGTGTGAGGCAAAATGTTGTATCATCACAATAGTTCTTACGTGATGGTTGTCGGTTAGAGAAACTCCCACAGAAGTAATTGTAATCTTATATACACAGTTTATTGTATTTTTAAATACATTTCAGAGTTATATGTATCTTTGCATACACACAGAGTTGACATCATGTTTTAAACAACTTCTCTTTATATTGCACTTGTTTTAAACTGTTTTATATAGAAATGAGTTCAGTTATGTTTAGTTGAGTTGAGTTGAGCCAGGTAAGTTCTTCAGATTCTTTTCAAGCCTATGTTGTGTTTAGCATTCCAACTTGCATACTCGTACATTCAATGTACTGATGCCAGTTGGCCTGCATCTTATTATAATGCAGACACATGTAACTAGGATCGGCATCCAGCGTATCGTTGATCCAGTGAGCACTCCAGAGTCAGTTGGTGAGCTTCCTTGCATTTTGGAGAACTCATTTTTATTGCTTTCAATTATTTTATTAGTTCATTAGGATGTCGTGGGGTTTGTCCCGACATACATATCAGTTGTTTTAGAGGCTTCATAGACAGTCATATGTTAGTTCTTTAGTTTTTTCATTGTCATTTCATATGTTAAGACTTGAGCTGCCATTTTGGCCAAGTTGAATGTTTGACTTTTAAGCATTCTCAGTATTTTATTATTCAAGTGAGTATAGTGCGTTTGATCATTATAAATATGCATAGAGTCTTCCGCTAAGTTAAGTAAGCTAGGCAAAGGGTTCGCTTGGGGCCAGCAATAGTTCTCGAGTGTCAGCCATGTCCGGGGTGTAGGCTCCGGGCGTGACAAACTTGGTATCAGAGCGCAGAGTTCAAGAGTCCTAGGGAGTATATGAAGTCGTGTCTGTAGAGTCCTAGTTGTCGATATGAAGTGCGCCACATCTATAATTAGGAGTCTGCAACACTTAGGAAAATTATCTCACTTCTTTCACACTCATTTCGTGCGTTAAAGTTTGATCTCTAAAAAGTTTCCTTCTAATTTGTGCTTGTGCATGTTTTCATATAAACATGCCTCCACGAAGAGCTATCAGAGGTCGCCCTGCTAGATGTAACGTTGAGGAACAAGAGTTACCAAATACACCTGAAGTGCAACCTCAAGGAGAAGTTACCAATGATGAATTTCGTGAGGCTATCCGGATGTTGAGCCAAGTTGTGACCAACCAAGTTGGGAAACAAAGAGGAGTTAGACAGGAAGTGGCTGATATTTCTAGGATCCGAGAGTTCTTGTGGATGAATCCTCCAATTTTTACGGGTTCGAGCACTATTGAGGATCCGGAGAATTTTATTGAGGAACTGAAGAAGGTCTTTGAGGTTATGCATGTTTCCGATACTGAGCAAGTTGAACTAGCTGCATATCAACTGAAGAATGTTGCTAGGACTTGGTTTGGTTAGTGAAAAGAGGGTAGAGCTGAAGATGCACCACCTGCGAGTTGGGCTTGTTTTGAGGAGGCTTTGTTAGGGCATTTCTTTCCCCGATAACTGAAAGAGGCTAAGGTACAAGATTTCCTCACACTAAAATAAGATTATTTGAGTGTTTATGAGTATGGGTTGAAGTTCATCCAACTGTCCCATTATGCTCCAGAGATGGTTGCGGGAATGAGGAGTAGAATGAGCTTGTTTGTTGCTGGGTTGTCTCGTCTGTCGAGTAAGGAAGGTAGGGATGCAATGCTGATAGGTGACATGGATATCTCAAGGTTGATGGTCTATGTGTAACAAGTTGAGGAAGAGACACTGAGGGATAGAGAGGAGTTTAAGAACAAGAGGGCTAAGACAAGGAATGAGTCCGGGCAGTAGAAGAGTAATGTCAACCGGTCATCCTTCCAACAGAAACAGAAGCGACCTGCTCCATCATCTGCTAGTGCACCTTCACCTAAGAATAAATGTGAGTACAATAGTCAGAATTTCAGAGCTAAACCTGTATATTCTCAGGGTAACATGGCGTAAGGAGGTAGTAAGCCTCCTGCCTGCACTAAGTGTGGTAGGAACCACTCAGGTAAATGTCGTGAGGGCTCCACTGGTTGTTTCAAGTGTGGTCAGAATGGGCATTTCATGCGAGAATGTCCAAAGAACAAGCAGGGTAATGGTAATAGGGGAAACAGAGCCCTGTCTTCTTCGGTTGCTCCACCGGACATAGTTTCACCTAGAGGGGCTACTTCTGGTACTGGCGGAGGAACAAACCGCTTGTATGCTATCAATAGTCGCCAAGAGCAAGAGGATTTGCCAAATGTTGTCACTGGTATGATCCAAGTCTTTGACTTTACTGTTTATGCTTTGCTAGACCCAGGAGCGAGTTTATCTTTTGCAACTCCATATGTTGCTATGAATTTTGATGTTATTCCTGAGCAACTTAGTAAACCATTCAGTGTTTCTACACCTGTTGCTGAGTTTATTCTAGAAAAGAGAGTCTATCGTGATTGTCCCATTTTCGTCAATCACAAGAGTACCATGGCTGATTTAATTGAGTTAGACATGGTAGATTTTGATGTCATTCTTGGTATGAACTGGCTTCATGCCTGTTATGCCTCAGTTGATTGTAGGACTCGAGTTGTCAAGTTTCAATTTCAAAATGAGCTAGTCTTAGAGTGGAAAAGCAGTTCAGCAGTGCCTAAGGGTCGTTTTATTTTGTACCTTAAGGAAAGGAAGTTAGTTTCTAAGGGGTGTGTCTATCACTTAGTCTGAGTTAATGACTCTAGTGTTGAGATACCTCATATTCAGTCAGTTGCAGTGGTAAAAGAGTTTCCAGTAGTCTTTCCAGATGATATTCCCGGAGTCCCTCCCGAGAGAGAGATAGACTTCGGTATAGACCTTCTTCCAGATACTCGTCCCGCCATATAGAATGGCACGAGCAGAGTTGAAAGAGCTTAAAGAGCAGTTAAAGGATCTTTTAGATAAGGGCTTTATTCGACCAAGTGTCTCACCTTGGGGAGCTCCGATATTATTTGCAAGAAAGAAAGGTGGTTCCCTTAGGATGTGTATAGATTACCATCAGTTGAACAAGGTTACCATCAAGAACAAATATCCTCTTCTGAGAATTGATGATTTTTTCGATCAACTTCAGGGTGCCATATGTTTCTCTAAGATAGATCTCATATCTGGCTACCATCAGTTAAGAGTAACGGAATGTGATATTCCAAAGACAGCAGAACCCGTTATGGTCATTACGAGTTTTTGGTCATGTCATTTGGTTTGATTAATGCACCTATAGCGTTCATGGACCTTATGAATAGAGTTTTCAAACCTTATTTAGATATGTGTGTTATCGTCTTCATTGATGACATACTAATCTATTCAAGGAATGAAGAAGATCATGCTAGTCATCTCAGAATAGTTCTCCAAACTTTGAAAGATAGAGAGTTGTATGCCAAGTTCTCGAAATGTGAGTTTTGGCTTGAGTCTGTGGCATTCTTAGGCCACATTGTGTCTGGAGAAGGAATTAAACTTGATACTCAGAAAATTGAGACAGTGCAGAATTGGCCTAGACCCACATCTCCAACTGATATTAGGAGTTTCTTGGGATTAGATGGCTATAATAGAAGGTTCGTAGAGAGGTTCTCATCTATTTCATCCCCTTTGACCAAGTTAACTCAGAAAATAGTGAAGTTTCAATAGTCTGAAGCTTGTGAGAAAAGCTTTCAAGAATTGAAAAAAGAGCTGACTACTGCCCTAGTGTTGACCTTACTGGAAGGTACTCAAGGTTTTGTGGTGTATTGTGATGCATCTAGAGTTGGTTTGGGTTGTGTATTAATGTAGAATGGTAAAGTTATAGCTTATGCCTCCAGACAGTTGAAAGTTCATGAGAAGAATTACCCAACCCATGACTTGGAGTTGGATGTCGTAGTATTTTCCTTGAAGATATGACGTCATTATTTATATGGTGTTCATGTTGATGTATTCACTGATCACAAGAGTCTTTAATATGTGTTCACTCAGAAAGAATTTAATCTCAGACAAATGAGGTGGTTAGAATTGCTCAAGGATTATGACATGAGTATTCTTTATCGCCCAGGCAAGGTAATGTTGTTGATGATGTCTTGATCAGGTTATCTATCGGAAGTACCACCCATGTTGAGGAAGAAAGAGAGAGTTAACGAAAGATGTGCATAGACTTACACGCTTAGGAGTTCGACTAATGGATTCCACAGAAGGAGGAGTAATGGTGATGAATAGGGCTGAATCTTCATTAGTGGCAGTGGTGAAATAAAAGCAAGACCAAGATCCAATTTTGTTTGACTTGAAGGCGAATGTTCATAAGCAAAAAATACTAGCTTTTGAACAAGGGGGAGATGGTGTATTGATATATCAAGGTAGATTGTGTGTACCAATGGTGGATGGACTCCAAGAGAGGATCATGGAGGAGACTCATAGCTCCAGATATTTCATTCATCCGGGTTCCACAAAGATGTATCGTGTATTGGTGGAATAGTATGAAAAAGGGCATTGCAGAGTTTGTTGGTAAGTGTACAAATTGCCAACAAGTTAAAGTAGAGCACCAAAGTCTTGGTGGTATGGCTCAGAATATAAAACTTTCGGAATGGAAGTGGGAGATGATTAATATGGCCTTCATCTCAGGTTTACCAAGGCCTCGCAGGCAACATGATTCTATTTGGGTGACTGTCGATAGAATGACAAAATCAGCCCACTTTTTTCTGGTAAAGACTACTCATTCGGCAGAAGAGTATGCTAGGTTGTATTTTCAAGAGGTGGTAAGACTTCATGGGATTCTGTTGTAGCTTATGAGTTGGAGCTACCCCAAGAGTTAGCAGTAGTTCATTCGGTATTTTACGTCTCCATACTGAAGAAGTGCATGGGCGATCCTTCACTGATCATACCAACTGAAGATATTGGAATCAAGGATAGATTATCTTATGAAGAGATTCCTGTTCAGATTCTAGATCGCCAAGTTCGCAAGTTGAGAACAAAAGATGTAGCATCAGTCAAAGTCCTTTGGAGTAACTAATTTGTTGAATAAGCTACTTGGGAAGCTGTGGAGGATATGAAGAAGATATAGCCACATCTTTTCGAATCCGGAGAAGTTCCGAATTAAGGTACTAATCCTTTCTTAGTATTTATTTATAAGTTGGCATGATGTTTTGCATTTGATTGTGGGTGTTTGAATTGAATGTTGCATGTTACACCCTTAGCCTAGTAAGAGTAATCACGAATGTTCTCAAGGGGGGGATATTGTAATATCTCTCAATTAGAAATAACTAGGAAGAAGCTAATAATTGGAAATAGTCATTTTTGGAAAGAATGACAATCTGGAAATTTTGTTAAGTTAGAATAAGTTGAGTTTTGGCCAACTTCAAACAGCCATAACTTCTAGCTCAGGAAGAGTTATAGGTACTTCTAGATATGGTAGGAAAACTCTTGGAATGATCTTTCCAACGCCGCTGAGTTTGCACGATTCCGAGTTCGTATGAGTAAGTTATGCCCTTTGGAAGTTGGGCTGTTGGAATAAGGAAAGTCCAATCCGGATTTTGAAAGGGTATTTTGGTCTTTTCCTTGCCCAATTATTTTATTTCCTTTTTGGTAATTAATTTAGGGTCTAATCATAATGATATCAGTTTACGCTTTTACCAAAATACACTAGGGCTTGGAGAAAAATGAAAAGAAGAGGAGAAAGGAGAAGAGAAGCAAGATTCGTCAAGATCGTCGAGTTTAGCTTGTGGATTTCGTCGGGGGTGATCCCAACAAGGTATGTGAGATCACATAGCGTTGGGTTAGTTCACCCACGCGCCCAACTTGATTCAATTTCAGCAAAGTATATTGATTTGAAAGTAAATCTATTGAATTCTTGATGAAGTTTGTTTGAATCATTGTGGGTTGTGTTGTTGGAGTTTTCTTGAGATTGATTCACGTTTTTAGTCGTGTTTTCGAGTGGAATCTGTTATTATTTGAGGGTATAGATGATTCTAAGTGTTTGGGGAAAGAACCAATGGAGTTTAGAGGGTTTAGAGCTGAAAAACGAAGAAGAAATTTCGTCGGGCAAATCTGGGCAGTGCCTACGCGTCGCGGACCTACTCCCTAGATTTGGGGAAAATCATTTTGCATCGCAGAGTGGTCACGGACCGTTCTTCCTCAAAAGTTATTTTTGAACCAAAAATTTAAATACTTCTTCACGTCGCGGACCCACCCTCAAATAGTGATTTCTTGATCTTTTCTCATGTTTAGCTATCTTAAATCATTCCTAAACATCATGAGATCTTTCCTATCACAAATCAAAATCCTTGAATCCAAAATTCAATTCAAGGAAAGTTAAGAGTCAAGTTAGGAGTTAAGAAGCAAGTCAATAAAAGTTCTTTAAAGTTTTCAAAAAGTCATTCCCAAATGTTTTAACTTTGTTTTAAGACTTAAAGTTCAAGTTGAGTAAAGATTAAAGAGTAAAGTTTGAAGTCCATTTCTTCTAAAGTATATGGGGACTATGTATTCCCAAAGTGTTTAACATGTTTTCACATTTAAACAAGAAAGGAAACTTCAATTTCCCAAGAGCCTTCAGGCAAGTTTTCATAAAAGAGTAATCGCTTTCTAAATGAAGCAAGAGAGGAAACTTCGATTTTCAAGATAGCCTTTGAGCTAAGTTTTTGAGCAATAATCTCAAATCACAGAAAGAAGTATGTTTTAAACATAAGAGCTAATATCATATTTTTGGGAGTAGTATTGAGCACCGATATAGTGGAGAGTTCAGACAACTCACAGCCCCCATAAACCATTTAGCCATCATGGGTAGAAAAGGGTCATACTTGTTAGATGATTCCTTTAGTGCTTTTTAGCATAGACTAGTGGATCCACTTAGTAGTTCAGGTTCTATACCCCTGGCAAGGTATAGGACGGCCCTGCAGCGTGAGGCAAAATGATGTATCATTACAATAGCTCTTACGTGATGGTTGTCGGTTAGAGAAACTCCCACAGAAGTAATTGTATTCTTATATACATAGTTTATTGTATTTTTACATACATTTCAGAGTTACATGTATCTTTTCATACACAGAGAGTTGATATCATGTTTTAAACAACTTTTCTTTATATTGCACTTGTTTTAAACTACTTTATATTGAAATGAGTTCAGTTATGTTGAATTGAGTTGAGCCAGGTAAGTTCTCCAGATTCTTTTCAAGCCTATGTTGTGTTTAGCATTCCAACTCGCATACTCGTACATTCAATGCACTGATGCCAATTGTCCTGCATCTTATTATGATGCAGACACATGTAACTAGAATCGGCATCTAGCGCATTGTTGATCCAATAAGCACTCCAGAGTCAGTCGGTGAGCCTCCTTGCATTCTGGAGGACTCCTTTTTATTGCTTTCAGTTATTTTATTAGTTCATTAGGATGTCGTGGGGTTTGTCTCGACATCCATCTCAGTTATTTTAGATGATTCATAGACAGTCAGATTGTAACATCTCGTAACTAGAAAGAACTAGAAGGAAGTTTAAAATTTGGAAATAGTTATTTTGGGAAGAATTTTTTAAAAAATTTGGAAATTTGGGTAAAAGTGTTAAAGTGAGTTTTGGTCAACTTCAAACGGCCATAATTCCTAGCTCGGGATGAGTTAGGTGTGATTTCAGATATGGTTGGAAATCCCATGGAATGATCTTTCCAACGCCGCCAATTTTTTGCGATTTTGATTTCGTATGAGTAAGTTATGGCCTTCGGAAATTGGATTGTTCGAATAAGAAAAGTCCAATCCGGATTTTTGAAAGGTAGATTAGTCTTTTCCCTACCCAATTAATTTAATTCGTTTTAGTGAATTAATTAAGGGTCAAATCAGAATGAGATCAGTTTATTCAATTGGAAATTCACGCTAGGGCTTGGAGAAAAGAGAAAAGAGGAGAAAGGAGAGGAAAAGCTCAAGGTTCGCCAAGAACGATCAATTTTGGTTGGGCATTCGCCATGGAATTCATCTTACAAGGTATGTGAGTCTTTCATAGCGTTGGGTTCATTCACCCACGTGCCTAACATGTCTAGTTAAGAGAAATTCGTCCTAAAAGAGTTTGAAAGTTGATGTTCTAGACATGTATGCTTGAATTTGAATGTTATTCTTGAATTGGATAAATTGAGGAGTTTCTGAAATCTTTACGTTGAGTTTTAGGGTTGTATTGAGTTAGATTCTTGAATACATATGCTGGGTATCGGGATCTAAAATGAATTTGAGTTCTATAATCGAGTTTAGGCGATTTGGGGCAGGAAAACGAAGAAGGAAAAGTTAAGCAGGTTTTGGCGTGTAGGTCCGCGTCGCGGACTTGCTCCTCCAGTGAAAAAAAATTGTCTCCGCATTGCGGTTAGGACGCGGACTCCTCTGTCTCAAAAATAAATTTCGTGAGAATTTATTCAGAAACGTCTCCGCGTTGCGGACTTGTTCCAAGATAGTGATTTTGTAACTTTTCCCATGTTTAGCTATTTAAGATCATTCCTAAACATCATGTGATCCTTCCTATCACAAATCATAATCCTTGAATCCATAATTCAATTCAAGGAGAGTTAAGAGTCAATTCAAGTAAAGTTAAGAATCAAGTTAAGATAAGTTCTCAAAGTCTTCAAAGGTCTTTCACAAATGTTTTAACTTTGTTTTAAGACTTAAGTTTTGAGTTCAGTAAAGATGTAAAGTTGAAGATCTTCTCTTCAAAGAAGTATATGGGGACTATGTATTCCCAAAGAGATTTAAAAAATGTTTTCACATTTTAATAAGAAAGAAAACTGAGATTTCCAAAGAGCCTTCGGGCTAGTTTTCAGAAAATAGTAATAGCTTTCTAAATGAAGCAAGAATGGAATCTGAGATTTCCAAGATAGCCTTTGAGCTAAGTTTTTTAGCACTAATCTCAAATCACAAAAAGAAGTATGTTTTTAAAACATAAAGAGCTAGTATATTTTGGGAGTAGTATTGAGCACCGAATTGGGGGCGAGCATGATTTCAGATAATTCACGTCTCCATAAAACCATGTAGCCACCATGGGTAGAAAAGGGTCATACTTTTTAGATGAACCCTTTTCACAATAGAATAGTGGATCCACTTAGTAGTTCAGGTCTTATACCTTTGGCCGGGTATAGGATGCAATGGCAGCGTGAGGAAGATCGTTGTATCATCACTATAGCTCTTATGTGATGGTTGTCGATTAGAGAAACTCCCACAGAAGTTATTATATTTTTATATACATTAGTTTATTGTATTTTTACATACATTTCAGAGTTATGTTGTATCATTGTTTATACACAGAGTTGACATCATGTTTTTAAACAACTTTTCTTTATATTGCACTTGTTTTATACTGCTTTATATTGAAATGAGGTCAGTTAAGTATTCATAAGTTGGGAAGAGTCAAGGTAAGTGTTTCTTTCAGATTCCCTTTCAAGGCTATGTTGTTTTAGCATTCCAACTCGCATACTCGTACAATCAATGTATTGATGACAGTTGGCCTGCATCATCTTATGATGCAGACACAGGTTACTAGGATTGACACTCTAGTGCACCGTTGATCCAGTGAGCAGTTCAGTCAATCGGTGAGCCTCCTTGCATTTCGGAGGATCTATTTTCATTGCTTTCTAGTTAGTTCATTAGGATGTTGTGGGGTTGTCCCAACATCTATCTCAGTTGTTTTAGAGGCTTTATAGACAGTTAAATGTTAGTCCTTTGAGTCTTTTCATTATCTTTTCTTATGGTCAAGACTTGGGTTGCCACTTTTGGCCAAGTTAAATGTTTAACCTTTAAACATTCTCAGTTATTTTATTATTCAGTTCAATTAAGTGTTATTGATCATTATAAGTATGAATATTGTTTTCCGCTAAGTTAAGTAAGTCAGGCCAAGGGTTCGCTTGGGCCAGCATTGATCTTCGAGTGCCAGTCCCGCCTAAGGTGTAGGCTCGGGGAGTGACACAGATGTTAGTTCTTTAGTCTTTTCATTGTCATTTCATATGTTAAGACTTAAGCTACCATTTTGGCCAAGTTGAATGTTTGACTTTTAAGCATTCTCAGTATTTTATTATTCAAGTGAGTATAGTGCTTTTGATCATTATAAATATTCGTAGAGTCTTTCACTGAGTTAAGTAAGCCAGGCCAAGGGTTCACTTGGGGCCAGCAATGGTTCTTGAGTGCCAGCCACGTCCGGGGTGTAGGCTCAGGGCATGACAATTGAGTACCTTTTTAGTTAGTGGGGAAACAAAACATTAGGTTGCTTGGTGGCTAAGGTTTAAATATATAGTACAATAATTGAACTTTGGTTTAACCAATTATATTTAAGAAAAAGTACTTTAGCTCAATATTGACAAGTTTATTATTGTACTATAGGTTCAATAATGGATCAGACTTCCCCTATGGGCTATGCCTTTTTTTCCTCCTTTTCATTTTCATGGACAAGCCAATATCATTCTTTTTATTTTTTAGTGACCTAGTCATAAGACAGGACACATTATATGAATCTTTTTTTTTTCATTCGGTGTTCAAAATATACACTAGAATGTCGATTAAATTTGGAGTGCGTACTACAGAGCCCACTCAGAGGTGACACTCCTAAAAATATTTTCTCCATACTTAAGGCTCTATCCAAAATCTCTAGTCAAAAGTGAAACAATCACACCACAGCACCATAACCCACATTGATATCATATGAACCATTTGTTTGTTTTATTCCATGATTTAGGGTGTGATGGATGCAACATAAATTATTTTTCATGAAAAATATTTTTAAAAGCCTTTTTTCACGTTTAGTAATTAGGAAAATATTGTATGAGAAGTATTTTTATGTAAACTAGCACAAAATATTATAGGGGTGGGATGAAGTGGAGAGTGGGATAGTCACGAGGATTGGAGGAACACAGAAAAGACAATGAATTTGGAATATTAGTAGAATTTGTTCTTTCTTTTTCATATTAAGAAAGTCATTTTCCTTATATGAAACAATAAAGTAAATTAAAAATATATGGAACAATTTGAGTTCTCACTATTTATTTATTTCTTGCATAGTTTTCTTCGAATCTAATAAATAGAGTTCAATTAATATTTGACGGAAATTAAAAACATTATCATTTCATAAACTTAAAGGATGGACAAAACTACCAAGTACATACTTGAAGAACTAACTTGAACTTATCCTTAAACATAAGGGACTATTTTTGTCATTTTATCACTTTTTGACATCATCTTTATAAAAAAAAAAAAATCTATAAAACCCACTCTAAATTAAGATACCTCCCTTCAAACTTGTTATAATTTGAATTTTACATACAATCATGGAAGAACAAAGCTTTCAACAACGGGAGAGGCTAGTAGAGGAAATTACAGGATACAAATTTAAGAATGCCGACTTGTTACATCAAGCTTTCACTCATCCTTCCATCCCAAAAAATTGGGCATCTAATGATAGAATGGAATATTTAAGTATGTCACGCCCCGAGCCTACACCCCGGATGTGGCTGGCACTTGAGAACCATTGTTGTCCCCAAGCAAACCCTTGGTCTGGCTTACTTACTAACCAGAAGACTTAAACATAAGAAATTATAAGTTATGCATAACTTAAGAAACAATAGCGTAGACAAAATGGCAACTCAAGTCTTAAACGTATACAACTGAAATGAATAAGACTAAAAAACTATAACTATATGTCTATGAAGCCTCTAAAACAAAGAGGGATGTCGGGACAGGACCCCCGATCATCCTAACAACTGAAAACAAGAAAGCAAATGATAAAAAAGAAGCCCTACGAAAAGCAAGGAGGCTCACCAACTGACTCTGAATACTGAACCTGATCAACGAGGTGCTGGATGTTGATCTTGGTTACCTGTGTCTGCATCATAAGACGATGCATGCCAACTGGCATCAGTACATTGAATGTAGGAGTATGCGAGTTGGAATGCTAACATAAAATAGGCTTGAAAAGATTCTGAGAAAAACACTTACATTCGCTCTACTCAACTCATGAATAACTTAACTCATAACAAAGCAATGAAACACATGAAATATATGGAAAGCTCAATAAAATAGTAAAATCAACTTAGTTCGTTAAAGAAAATGCAATAACAAACTCAACTTTACTCATATATTAAAGTAATATATCTTTTATGGGAGTTTCTCTAACCGACAACCACCACTATGAGCCTAAGTGGTGATACATCGTCTTTCCCACACTGCCAGAACTGTCCTATACTTTGCCTTCATATAGGACACCTTAACTAAGTGGATCCACTAGTCTATGCTAAAAGCATCTTAAGGAGTCATCTAAAAAGTATGATCATTTACTGCCCATGATGGCTACATGGTTTATGGAGACTTGAGTTAATATGAACTCGTATCCCCATATCGGTGCTCAATACTACTCCCAAAATATACTTATCTCATATGTTTTAAAAACAAACTTCTTTCTTTGGTTTGAGATAATTACTCAAAACTTAGCTTAAAAGCTCTCTTGGAA
>JAJOOO010003735.1:0-42566 GCA_029582685.1 Solanum piurae
GAATCCTATATTGGTGATAGAGTTGTTTGATGTATAGGGCATTGATTTTATGGGTCCATTTGTGAGTTCACATGGGATGAAGTATATTCTTGTTGCGGTTGATTATGTATCGAAGTGGGTGGAAGCAGTTGCGCTCCCTAACAATGAAGGTAAAAGTATCACCGCATTTTTGAAAAAGAATATCTTCTCTAGATTTGGTACACCGAAGGAGATTATCAGTGTTGGAGGTTCCCACTTTTGTAATAAGTTGTTCAAGGCGCTACTTGAGAAATATGGTGTCCGCCATAATGTAGCCACTCCTTACCATCCACAGACTAGAGGGCAAGTTGAAGTGTCCAATAGAGAAATCAAACAAATTTTGGCAAAAACTGTGAATGCTAACAGAACGGATTGGTCAAGGAAGCTTGATGATGCTCTATGGGCCTATCGCACTGCATACAAGACTCCCATAGGTATGTCTCCTTACGAACTTGTATATGGGAAGTCTTGCCATTTACCGGTAGACCTAGAGCATAAGGCTTTGTGGGCGATGAAGAAGCTAAATTTGGATTGGGGCGTCGTATCTAATCAAAGAATGAATGACTTGAATATGCTTGATGAGTTTCGCCTAAAATCTTATGAAAGTTCAACCTTGTACAAAGAGAAGATGAAGAGCTATCATGATCAAAGAATTGAAAAGCGAGAATTTGTTGTGGGTGATCTTGTGCTTCTATTCAACTCTAGGTTGCGCTTGTTTCTGGGAAAACTCAAATCCAAATGGACCGGCTTATTGTTACTCACAAAAGTGCTCCCCCATGGAGTGGTTGAGCTTGAGAATTGTGAAGGCGCAGGGTTCATGGTAAACGGGCAAAGGATCAAGATCTATCTGGGAAATGCAGAAAATGTGCAAGAGGTTGTTGAGGCCTATGTTCTTGATGAAGTCTGAGTAATCAAGAGGCATGCGTCGTGCCGCGATGTTAAATCAAACACTGCTTGGGAGGCAACCCAAGATGTACAATCTATCCAACGATAGGTTTTTATTTTCCATCTAGTAGTTTTCCTTGTTTAGTTGATTCTCTGTATTAATTTAGATAGGTTTTTAGTTTTATATTAGTGTTGGCTAGAATTAGCATAGGGTCCGTGTCTAATAAGTGTCCAGAAAATGTAAAAAGGAATATCCTAATGATTGCTACATGTGTAGGCGCGCTATGAAAAATCTACAGAAAATGGTCTGGTGCAGAGGTCTACGGACCCCACCGACGGTCCGTCAATCCATCCACGGACCGTGAATGGTGTCCATAGATCCCAGGTAAGTGTTTAAATTTTTTAAGTGTAAAGGAGATCTACGGTCCCAACTGACAGACCGTCGAAAGACCTACGGACCGTCAGCGGCTCGTAGGTCCTAACCCTAGATTGGACCGACCCGACCCGAACCATCCTATTTTAAAAATCCGACCTTTCAAATTCATTCCCACTTCCCTCCATTTACTCCCAAACCATTTCTAAACTCCCCAAATCCCTTAGATCACTCCATAATCACTCCATCACTCCCCAAGTAATCTCCCCATTTCCTTCCCCAAAATCCTAAATTCCCTTCCCTCTCCAAAACACCGATTAGCGTGGTATTGCAAAGCTTAGTGTCATCACACAATCATACCACTCCTCATTGCTTGTAAGGTAATAGATTTTTTCCCACACTTTGAATTTTGGTTCATAGATTGATTATAGAAAGTCGGGAGTTGGGTCCTGACCTTGGGTAAGTTTTCTCTAAATTTACTTGCAAACACCTTTGGAATGATGGATAGTGCTTGTGTGTTGGAATATTGTGTGTGTGATTGCAGTTTAAATATAAGTTTCAACTTAGGGTTCCAAATCTTGTATAAAAAAAATATCAAATTGAGTAATTGGAATCCTTAGAATGATGAACTAGCACGATTAAATGTTGAAATGCATGGTTAGACTAGGATACTATTGAAAATGGTCAAATATGTGGGCTTGCAAGTTAAGCATCTCTGAAACCTAGCACATATCCCATCCATGAGACCCCATCTACGGACCATAGATCAATTTACGGACTGTAGATCAGATCCGTGGTTGGATACACTAGAAAATTTCACCAAGTGTGAAACCACGGAGGTGGACTACGGTTCATAGATCAATCTACAGACCATTCTCTACATTCGTGGTTTCCATCTGCGACTAATATTGTTGGTCCTCTGATCCACGGAAGGGTTCCACGGACCGTAGATTAGTCTACGGACCGTAGGTCCCCACCGTAGATGACCATTGTAGCCACTGTCTGGAAAAAATTTGGGTCTCTGATGTTGTTCGTCTTTAGCTCTAAAATTATTTTAAGTGTGTTTTTTTAGTTATTTTTGGTACTAATAACGCTTCCACAGGTACTATGGCACCCAAAAATCTAGTCAAAATTTGTTTCCCCTAGCTTCAGGTTAATTGATGAAGATGACGATGTGGCAAAGGATCCGGCATACGTTGCTACCAACACAAGGACTTGTCCCACTACACCCCGAGTCACCAGAGGCACCCCCTAGAAGGTGATTCCCGACGTAGTCACTGTCTCCCAGTCTGATGAGGAGCACACACTGATCGGGTCACCAACTAGGGCTCCTTCCAGTTCAGAGAATGGGTCTACGTCCAGCTCCGAGTCTGCCCATGCCTCAGGCTCAGAGTCTAGCCATGCTTCAGGCTCCGAATCTTCCCTTGCTTCAGGGTCCATTGCTAAATCAGCCACAGGGTCCGGCAAAAATGAACAAGCAGCCTCGTCTGATGAGGCCATTAACTCGGAGTCAGTACCAGCACCATAGAATGATGACCCTACTCCAGTGGCTGGCGAGCCAAATAGATGGTTTGTTGAGGGCCAATGGAAAATTTATCGGGATGCCAAGATGAAAAATGACAAAGAGAAATGGCCCGACTTATTACAGAGGAGTGCAGAGTCCTCACCGGGAGCTTGCACACTGTCTCCGACATCCACCGGCTTTTTAAACTTCACAAGTGTGACTGGATGGCCCGAGACCCAGGGACTTACAGTGAGGAGATTGTGTGGGAGTTGTACGCCTCTTATGTTGCCACTCTCCGAGGTTCGATCTCCAAGCAGTCCAAGCCCACAGCCCAGGACTCTCTCACTTCCACTATGGTTCAAGGTTGTCCGGTGGACATCTCACATGCCACCATCAGCCGATTTCTCTATGGCCCTACAACTGGTCACTCTTGGCCACTGAACACAACAGAGTTTGATTATCGATGGTACATTGTGAGGGTCAGAACTTTCCAGAAAAATGTAGAGCAGCGAGAGGATGTTACACTATGGTTAGCTAAACACATTGATGCATATGGCGAGCGTGCGGAGTGGGTCACCGCACCACAGTTCGATATCCGAAAGGCCACATTAAACTTTGAAGCCAAGTTCTTCTAGTTGCTGGTGCGAAACAGGGTGTCTCCTACCAAAGCTGACAACCAACTCACATAGGACAGAGCTATCATGGTTGCAGCATTAGTAGCAGGATTAGAGATTGACTTCGCCCGCATGTTGCTGGAAGAGATTCACAAGAGAGCATTCAAGACCTCTACTACTTACCCATTTCCATGCTTGATTTTTCATTTGTGAAGGGATTCTGGAGTGCTGATCTGGCACTATGATAAGTTGATCCACCCTACTGGGACTTTGGATATAGGCCTCATTCAAGATGGGGCAAATATGGCGGCACCTCACAAAGAACCCCAAGTTGAGGTACCTCTCTTGGGCGCAGATCTTGCAGACACGGTAGAGCAGGCACAGGGAGGTGACCCCATTATACCAGACCACACTGATACTGTCCCGGCCTCCTCTTCTCAGGCCGCTAGTAGAGCCCCTAGCTCATCCCGGTCCACACCACCATCAGGGGATGTTGTTGTCCCGTTGGCCAGAGTACAAAAATTAGAGGCTCAGATGGCCACGCTGTTGCACCACATCCAGCCTTGGATGCAAAAGTCTATAGTCGAGTTCGAGGCCAGAATGGAGTGAATGATGGAAAGCATGATGGACCGGAAGGTCCAGGCCATTAATAAGCATCTCGATGCCTTTGAATTAAGAGTCCTCGAGCTACCGGTCCTGACCATTGATCTATCCTCTTTTCAGACCGATTTAGCCAGTCCCTGGGCCACCGTTGATGTCATTCTTTCCACCCCTGCAGTTGAGCCTCAGGCTGCACCTACTACATTGAATCATGATATGGTATTAGATGCTTTATTCAGTGGGACAACCGAGGAGAAGCCCGAGCCTACACGTACCAAAGGTAAGAAGCACCGTTCTAGCCGCACTAAGGAGGAAAAATCCCAAAAGAGACAGCGTAGGTAGGAGAAAGAGGCTAGGAAGGCTTCGATTTTAGATGAAGAGTTGCGCCAGCAGAGGGTGCGTGAGAGTGTTGCAGGGGCATCGAGTTCTTCCCCAGTTGTAGAGGTCCCACTTGTTGTGAGGGACGATGTGAGCACCACTGATGGGGCGGTTAGAATGACCGCAGACACTATTGAGGGTGATATGATGGATGATATGGGCACTACTGAGGGTGACCCAATTATTGTTCCAACGGGCTCCGGGAAACTGGACCCACTCGTTTGTTGATGAGTCTTCGGCGCTATGCGCCATAGGTTTGCACCACCCAATCCATTATATTTTACCATTTTTGTATGCATTGGGGACAATCGCATCTATTTTTTGTTGGGGGTGGGGTAAATGGATTGTGAGTGATAGGGTGACGTCTGAGTAACCCAACTCATAAATCCTCTCTTGGGGTTTTCTTGCATGTGTTATTTTTCCCAAAGAGACTGTTTAACTTCTGTTGAACCGGGATGTGTTAGGGTCGTATGTGTAGAAGCATGAAAAAGAATGAAGCATGATGGCTTATAAAAATGATACCCGTCCAAATTTTGTGATGTGTACTAGAATTTATAGGCTAAGATAAGTTGAATGTGTTGGCTCAAAGTATGAAATGATAATGAACCAACTGATGGCATGACTTAAACTAAAACTTGAACTGGGTAATCTGATAATATGATAATGAAACTATGTTCCAAGAGTGTGTGAGAATTGTGGATGGTTCAAACAGTTTTTGTGCCAATCTATAACTTGCCCGGTTAGTCCTGTTAAGACAATCTACTCTAGAGGCTAGGAAGTGATCATAGGCCCTTGTTCTGATAAGTCCACAAATTGCTTGAAAAAAATCCAACCAAATGAAATAAATGTTCCCTTTGATCCAAATGTGTTGAGTGTAAATTAGATCATTTCTTTCTAAACCCCTAACTTACCTTCCCATAATCTACTATGTTGGCCCCGTCCCTCCTTGGACATGTGCACCTCGACTTAGGCCAAAAGCCTAAGTTGAGGGTGGCTATGTAAAAAATAACTTCAATCTTGGCCCTGACCCGACATCGGATATTGTGCACTTCAACCAATGGAAAATCCATAAGTTGAGGGTGGCTATGAAAGAGGAAACCAAAAGAAAAATGGGTATGAAAAGATTTTGATGTTGGAAAGGAAAAAAAGAGAGGAAAGTATGTGACTTGTTGAAACCTAAGGAAAATAATAAAACGCAAGAAAAAGATGAAAGTGAAAAATAAAAGTCTACAAAGTCTAAAGTCACATCCATGGTTGAAGAGAATCAAGGGAAAGAAGATAAAGCGGTAGGATGTCAAAAATAGGGCAAAAAGAGGTTGAAAGCCTAGTGTAATGTCAAGGAGAGCAGAAAGTCACTAAGAAGCACCCAAATGTACCACACCTGACCCTGAGCCTACGTTACAAGCCAAGAAAGTCCTATACAGATCCTAGAATCTAGTTTGGAGAGTCTAAGCAGTGAAAATAAGGGCAAGCTTATGGTATTGAGCACTTACTGTACTTGAAGTTACTTCTGAGTGTGAGTGTTGAATGAATTCTTGTACCCAAATTCATATTCAGTGTGTGAAAAAGGGATTTCGTTTGAAGTAAGGGCACTAGTTACATTGTCGGAAAGTTGGTACCTTGGTGATAGTGAAACAGTGTATGTTGTGTGTTGGTTGGTCGATCTTTGTCATATTTTGATCCGCATGAATTAGCTTGTCGAGTCTAAGAGAACAGATTTTGCACCTGAAAAAAGAGTTGGAGTAGAGAGTCATGTGATTGTTTGTGCTTGAATTGCTTTCTTCTATACAAGTGTCATTTAGAGTTTTAGTGTGTCGCTTGAAGACAAACAACGAATTTAAATTGAGGTGTTGATATACCATGAGTTTACGATATTTTTAATACATTTCACTTAAGAGTTTTGTGTGTCTAGGGCCTGTTTGTATTGGTTTTATGTGTTTTTATCATGTTTTGCAGGAAAGATGTTTAGGCGTGGAAGTACAGAGACATCTGAAAGAAATGCAGAAAAGGGCATTGACGGAGGTGATTTACGGACCGTAGGTCCATTGACGCTCCGTAGATGGTGACCATAGATCAGCAGGCAAGGCAAAACAGGGAAATCTGACCAAGTGTGGAACCACGGTGGCCATTGACTGTCCGTAGATTGATCTACGGACCGTACTGTTGATCCGTAGAATGATACTTCGAGGGTTCCAGTACCTGATTTTTGAAGATTCTAAGTATGGAGCTATGGAGAGGGATTGATGGACCGTAGATCGATCTACGGTCCGTACTGGTGTCTCGTCGTTTGCGTCAGAGAAGCTAATTTTTGAAATCTGAAATATTTTCTAAGTCCTGGATGACGGAAGGGACTCACGGACCATAGATACATTGACGGTCCGTGAGTCAGTCTCGCTGAATGAAGACGCGTGCCTGAACAAACTTTCCTTATCTTGTTTCCCTTTTAATTTAGGACTTTTTTTCTATAAATAGGGGATGTAAACCTCATTTTTGGGGGTTATACTTTATTATTTTTATTCTTGTTTTGGCTTGGGAGAAAAAATTGCAACTTTAGCAATTCTTGATTTCCTAAGTCGGTTTTGAAGGTTTTGGTTTTGAAAATTCAAGTTGAAATTCTGGTTTTGTTATTCTCAATTACATAGGTTCATAATTCTTTCATCTAAAACCATGCATTGTGTTCATATGATTATGGGTAACTAAACTCCACAACTAGGGTTGTGGGAACCATTAGTGATTAACAAAGTATGAATAGTAAATAAGCAATTCTTGAATCACGTTTTGCATGCATTGATAATTCTTTTGGTTAGAAGTCTTTTTAGCGGTTGAAAACGTTAGAACTCGCCTTGTTGCTACTTGCCGGACCAAAGAGGTAATCAACAAGAAAAGAATTATCAACATAAATTTAGTTTGATACTATCTAATAGTCTAGTGTCGATTGGTGCGAAGTAATAACTAAGCCAAACATAGATGTCATGTCTAATATGAGGTAAAGGTAAGGGTTAGTAAATTATACACACGTAGCCTGACCAAGGTGCGGGGTCAAATTCTCTAGATGCCAAACCAAGGATTTAGAGATACCTAACTTATCACTTTGCATGTAGTACACTAGGAAAGAATTGCTATTACTAGGATTACTTCTTTATGAGCTTGTGGGTAACAAATATACCCTATTTAATTCTCTCATTTTGATAACAACCAAAATTGACTTTTGTTTACTGATTACTTACTGAATTCTTACAATTTGTTTCACAAACCCCCCTCCCTTTAATTACTTGTTTCTGGAAGTAATTTGACTAAACGAATATAATTTTTGGTTAAAGTTAAGTCTAAACTATTTTCCTCGTGGGATTGGCCCCAACCTACAAGTTGGTTTCTTTACTTGATAACGATCGCTTATACTTCTGAAAAGAGGTATTATTTGAGCGTATCAGTTCCCAAAATTCCTTAGACTACCACAGCGCATGGAGATGGAATGAAGCATACAGTCGATCCTGAATCAGAGGCAGAGACTGAAGAAGAGATGTTTGAGGAAGCTGCAGCGGACGACATAGCCGAGACTGAAGAAATCATGATAGATGTTGTTTTGCAAGCCTCCCTAGCATCTGCTGCTAGGTCCAGTGAAGATGGTCCTTCTGGAAGTCATTCTGGGCACTGATGTCCAGACAGATGGAGCGACTAATTAAACAGGATCCCCTCTTTATCTCCCTCTCTGTCTTTCTTTATTCTGTGTTAATTGCATTTGAGGACAAATTGTTTTTATTTGTGGTGGGGTGAGGCTCACCTTTTGTGTGCTATTTGTGATTCGTGTTTTGTATATATTTGGGCTGTTATGTTTAAAATTGTTTTTACACTGCTTTTTGTGGATGTTTGAGCTCATGGTTCCCTTTTGTTTTAAATTACAAAAATGATTTTGACCCCTTCCGGAAAATTTTAAAATTTTCCAAAATTTTTTGCCACCTCTCGTGTGTTAAAAGTGGCCGTTCTTTTGCGAAATTAAGTCTCGGTTCCGATCAATACTGATGACTTGAATAATGCCCTCAATGGAACGAACATGAATGTGCGGCTACGACGAGGCCAAATGAAGGTGCATAGACAATATGTGAACTCTTTGCATCTCATTGTGATTAGCCATTTATCGAATTGATTCTCTTGTAATGACCGTTGCACCCTAGCGAAAGTGTGTAGTCTTGTTTGACTTAAGTGTCGATGCCTTGTGTGATGAGCTTACTTTGAACCATGCATGAATAAACCTAGAATTTTCCCCGTTAGTCTGATTGATTTAGTAAGGTGTGCTCTTGAGATGATCTTAGGCAACTTTTGAAGAGTGTGAGCCAATTTGATATATACCTCTGTTGTGGCCTACCCGTGAGTGTGTGAAACTCTCTTGAACACCCTTTGAACCTTAGCTTTCTTTGGAAGAAACTTGATGAACCCTAGACCTTACTTGATCCACTTCCTATAATCCTCCTGATTTGTGGTTTAGTGAATAGCCAACTTAGGCCAAAAGCCTAAGTTGGTGGTGTGGTGAAAAGGAAAAGGAAAAGTCAAGAAGAGAAAGAAAAGTCTCCCTTAACCCATGGTGTTGCAAAAAATTGGAAATCCTCCATATAAAAAAAAGAATGAAAACGAAGAGTTGTGGAATAAAAGTACAAAAGAAATTGGGTTTTCAAGCAATACATGGAGAGTGAATAAAAGGATGACTTAGAAGCACTAGAAGAAAAAGTGATAAGGGAAAGGAAAAGGAGGTTTTGAGAACACCACATCTCACGAGGATGAAGAAGTCACTGAGCCTAAATGACCATACCTTTGCACTCAGCCCCATTACAAGCCTTGAAAAGACCTTTTTGATCTTGAGTGAGCCAAACCAAAAGACGATTGGAAAATAAGGGCAAACATATGGGTGAAAACATGCATTGTGTTTCTCTTTTTGAGTGTGAGCATTGCATCTGATTCCTGATCTTAAATTGATTAACTTTTGTGTGTGAATATGGAAGCATTCTTTGTGTGAGGGCATTTAGATACTTTTGTTGAGCTTGAACTTGCATTAGTAGCAAGTATTGCGAGCATGAGAATCTTTGATATTGGTGAGTCACAACTTGACTCTTTTAGTGCACATATGATCTTTGCATAAGCAAATTGAACCTTGTCGTGTGCATTCATGATTGAGTCTTGTGTAGCACTATTTGAGACACCCTTTTTTAACAGCTGAACTTGAGTTTGCTTGAGGACAAGCAAAAGTTTAAGTTGGGGGTATTGATGAGTCCACAAATTGGAATCATTTAGGGCTATATTTTAATAGCAATTGTGTCCTTATATGCTTATTTTATCTTAATATCTGATGAAAACCCTTAAATTTCAGATATTTGAAGCTTGAAGGAAAGCATGGACACTACTTCGCAAAAAGGAACGAACAGGCTGAAAAGAACAAGAAAATGAAGGCATGAGGATCGCTGAGTCCGCTTGGCGAGTCGCCGAAGGGTCTCATTTCGCCTTTTGTTCCAATGTATTGAGCCTGAAGGAAAGGATCAAGTAAGCGGAAAAAGGGAGCAGTCGGCGCCTCGCCGAAGAGTTCCGTGAAGCAGTACTATGTCGCCCAATGACCCAGAGCACAACGATGTCGAAGGATGCTGCAAGACGGCGATGTACTACACCAAAGGGAGAATTGCCGAGTTGATCGGCGATTCCGACTAATGTCGCCGAATGATCCGCTGTAACATAAATTTTTGAAAACTATAAATACTCATTGAGAGTTATAGCTTAAGTGATGAGATTTTTAGTGTGAAAAAATTAATATAGTTTTAGTACTTTTTATTTTTGCTCTGAGTTTGAGAGGGTTTCATCTCCAGTTGTTACCATAGTAGCTGCATGAATCAAAGCGGATACTGGAGTGGGACCCTTTATAGCATCAGGTGACCAAGTATGCGATCCTATATGTGCAGATTTCCCAACAGCACTAATAAAAAGTAAAATACAAATAAGAGTTATGGCATTCAATCTCATATTGCAAGAAATCCAAGAATTTCTGGGGGCACTAGCACGAGCAAAAATGGTTGAAAAGTCTACTGTTTGAAATAGAGTAAAACAACCCAAAATCCCAGGAGCTAATCCAAAATCACCTACTTGATTGACAAGCATAGCTTTTATAGCTGCTTTATCTGCCTGAAGTCGTGTAAACCAGAAGTGAATTAACAAATATGAAGCAAGACCTAATCCGTCCCATCCCAGGAATAATTGAAGAGAGTTATCTCCAGTCACCAACATTGGCATAAAAAAAATAGGAATGGTTAAATAACACATAAATCGAGGGCTATGTGGATCCTCAGACATATATGAAATATAATAAAGATGGACCAAGCTACTTAGGAATGTAACCACAATTAACATCACTACGGTCGGGCTATCGAACACAAGGTCAGAAGTGAATTACGAGTCGAACCAATCTGCGAATCGAACGAGCTCCCCTTGCATGCAATGATGTGGTGGTAAAATTCTCATTCTAATTCAGTGCTCTCCGAACCGTGCGGGAAGGTTTCCCATCACACGGCTCACCAACTTGATCTTCCGCGGGAACCGTATGTCCGAACAGGCCTGGAAAAAAAGGTAAGGTCTCGCTTTCCTTTGCCACTCAAGTGTACGAAATCTGACGTGCTTAGGCCCCTTCTTCCCTTACCTAATAAAAGAGTCCACCGCCTGCCTTAGTAGTCTCAAATAAGGCATGCAGGCCTGCCCCTTTAGTAGGTGATTCACTACAGAAGCGAAGAAAAGGCTGGATCAATAAAAGGGGGTACTACGAGCCCTCTGCCCCACGCATCTAACCAGCTCGCGTGGTTCACCGGTTCCATCGACTAGACCAAAATAGTGATTCAGTCGATACAGAGGTGCGCTTGGAGTGGGGGGGTGTTGTCCCTATTGGGCTGGGCCCTTCCCCATAAGGCCCCACTGTCGAGGAATAAGCGCCCTCTTGCTACCCATATGCGAGGCGCCGTCTTAGCCTTCCCTGACAAGGATTGCTCCCACACCTGTAGCGTTCGTGATCTGCCCCCTCAACTATGTATCGATCAAAAGGCAGGGCTGCACAGCCCCCAACCAAGGGAGTGGTTACGTCCAGTATGTCCCCCTTATTCCCGACATGCTATGGTACCCCGGAGTGGGTAGGAGCAGGTCGAGTCCGTATCGTCACGGAGCAACAGCCGCATCCGGATCTGATCTATTTACTCGACAATTCATCCGATGACTTCACAGTCGCCAAAGAAGCCCCAAGAAGCATCAAACATTTCCGATGAGATCCATGGAGCAATTCTTAGATAGCAAGCACTAGCTCCCGGTGCGACTTCATATAAAGCAATCAAAGAAAAGATCGAAGAGAATGAAACGCACGTAGTGGTTATTATAGTGGTTCCTTTTTTTCCTAGAAAACGTCTGAAACAACCTGCTACAAAACTACCGAGCAGGGGTAAAAATACGATAAGTACATATATAACTTTGAGTGTGATCAGACAACCCAAATCCAGACAATGACAGAGCGGCATACCATAAAAAAAATAATAGATGGATGGATGGATGGATGGATGGATGGATGGATGGATAGATAGATAGATAGATAGATCAATGGATGGATGGATAGATAGATCGATGGATGGGATAGATAGATAGATAGATAGATATATCTACTTCAAGGGGTACTTTACTTTTTTAAAATCTGTTTAATTATTTTGTGGTTTGACTTTAGTGCTTCTTCTATTTACTACTAGAAATGGGTGGCCCTTGCCAGCACGGGTCCAACATTTCAAGTTTGATATATATCTATATATGTGAAGACTGCATATTAAGTACATAACAACTGTGACACATAGATATATATCAAAATTATATGTTAGTTGTTGGAGGAAAGTTTCATAACATAGGTATGTACATTTTATTTACATAGGCAAAAGGTTGAGTGATTGGCATCGCCTCAAAGTGAAGAGGAAAAGTAACTTTGTCCATATGTTTGTTGCATTGACAAAAAATGGCTCCAATCATATTACAAAATGTAGGCGACATGGCTTTTCACTGATAAAAAAGTTAAAATATAACAGTTAGTTGAAGTTTTGAATGTAGGCAGTAGCAGTTCTAGTGTTTACGGAGAAGTTTATATACCTTGTTATAGTGTTTTGGAGGGGGGTTCACCTCCAGAACGTGCTTGTAATTGAATGTGGCCTCTTGCTTGTCTTTTTCGTTTGTGATAGGATTTTCGCTGATGATATTTTATTTTTCCGCATATGACAAGATAATTAATTTTCCAAGAGTTCCATCCATAGTTTTAGCAAATTAACTTTTTGACTTGGATGGTGAATGTCTTTCTAGTTAATTGTCTCGTCACATTTGCAAGAGGCAACATTTGTTTCAAGGGGAAGCATATGAATTTTTATGGATAAGAAAAGATTAGTCGATAATAGGCATTTATATTGTATTTTATTTAGTCAGGCGTGATGTATACCTTAGTGCAGTAAATGTTGTACACCTCTTCTGAAGTGAGATGTAACATTATTTCAGCAGGTTGGTCTGCGATCAGCGTTGTTGCCGAACCACTTCATTATCTGAAGCCTTTTAAGAGAGAGTTTAAGTTGTCCTTTTAGATAGAAGCAAGCAGCCTCTAACACTATTTCAGATGCTCTGTTGTTAGTTGGTTTATGGATATCAATATATAGGACTATAATTGCAGAGGTAATATTGTTACAATACTTGTTGACAAGTTTATGTCCGTGTATATGGTGATGTGGTCTGATGTATATATCTATTATTTTGTTTGAACTTGTTATTTGTAAGCATTCATTTGCTTTCGAAACTTATCATTCTAAAACAAATAAAATGATTCACTTGTCAAAAAATTATTGCCCGAGATATTGTAAGACTTGACATATCAGCTAAGATTGTAGTATATCCTAACAATAATCTATTTCTTTTTACAGTGCTAAATGTATCTGTTATTATATTCATACACTTACAGCGACAGTGGAAAATGTGGAAGGGAAAACTTGGCACATTCTAACTTTCCACTTTTAATATCAATCATCCTACTTTTAAAGGAAATGTTTCAAACGAAGGCTAAAAAAGGTCAAATAAATTTGAACAATCATGTGTAAGCTGACAAAACAAACTCTAGACCGACTTGACATCTCGAATGAAGGCCAAAAAGAGGCTTCACAGCAACCTTAAAGTTAGGGGGAAATATGAAGGTCACCAAGAAGATGAAATCCACAGAAATCGAACAAAGGACAAATTAGTGGGTTTTATTTTTCATTATTTAGCCTTGTATCATTCAATTGCTTTATGTTGTTAATGGATGCAAGTAATATTCACACTTAAAAACCCAAGAAGGAGAGAAACTATATATTCAAATCTAGATGAGGAATAACAAATCTTATAAACTAACATATGTTAGCATGTTTTCCAGAACAAGCAGTACTTACCTAGGGTAACAGTGACAAAAAATAATCTATTCTCTGTGTCTTGAAACCTGTTCATTTTGTTCCTCATTCAAACATTTATATTATGCTTGGTTCCTTTGAGGGAAAGGAGGAAGGGTCACTGAGAGTCAAGTTTGGTAATTTATTTCTCCTACGTGGAGAAGCGACCTTTAATTCCTCCATTTGGTATACTAAAAGGAAATTTATTAATATATGCCTCTGTCACCCCCCTTATGAAACAAGAGAAATAACTCTTTCACCTTTCGTCTTCCAGTCCTCCCTCCTTTCAATACGGACGTATATTTTAAGTCATACATGTTCACTTAATCCAGTTAGGAGTATGTGTTTCTTTGAGACAACATTTTTAATCGTAAGTACATCTAATACTAGCTACATGTAACATTATTCATCATTCTGCTCTCAATCGAACTCCAATGTGGATGGTTTGTCCTGATTTGAGCGGGCATAAACCTTATGTGTTTTGTGTTTTACCATATATGGCTTTTGGATAAAATAAATGAGTGAGTCTTTCTCCTTCTGTAACAACTCAACTGTAACACCTCGGTATTTGAAAGAGCTAGACTTAGAAAGAACTATTTTTGGAAAGAATAAATTTGGAAATTTTGGCAAGTCATGTTAAGTACGAGTTTTGGGTCGACTTCAAATGACCATAACTTTTAGTACATGATGATTTAGGTGGCCCATAAGATATCAAATGAAAGGTCTTGGAATCCTCATTCTAACGCCGTCAAGTTTTCTTATTTTTGAGCTCGTATGAGGGACATGTGACTATTTGAAGTCAGGTTGTTTGGTCAAGGAAATTTATCCGGCTTTAAGAGGGGTATTTTGGTCTTTTCCTTACCCAACCAAATTAAAACTAAATTTGGTAATATTTAGGATTCTAAACTTATTCAGTTCAGTTTTACAAATCCTAAAATATGCTAGGATTTTGAGAGGAGTTGAAGAAGAGAAGAAAAGAGGAGAAGATCCAAGTGTTTGTCAAGTTCTTGAGGTTTTTCTTGCGGATTTTCGCCAAGGGTTGATCCCTATGAGGTATGTGAGTTCCCATAGTGTTTAATTCATTCACCCACATGCCAATCATGTTATTTTCAGTGAAATTTCGTTCTTGAAGTTGAAGAATTTGAGTTCTTGATTAGTTTCTTGAAAGTATTGTTTTATGTTCTTGAATTAGGATGGGTTGATGATTTCTTGAAATAATTTAAAGTATATTGTGGGTAGTTTCGAGTGTATTAACGTATACTAATGTTGGATATTCGAATCTAAGTGATTAGGGAAGAAACCATTTGATTCTAGGTGAATTAGGGTCGAAAAACGAGTAAGAAAATTCGTCGGAAATTTTGGGTTGGGGATGGCACACCGCACCAGCCATGCGCCAAAGAAGATGGTCTGTGGTTTGTCTCATGGTGCGCCGCTACACTCAGTGCGCCCCAACCTTCCTTCTATAGTTTAGGGTCTGGAGCCCTGTGCCACTCAGTGCACCAGGGTCGCCATGTCCTCTACTCTTTCGTCCTTCTTTTAGCATGAGTTCCCTCAAATCCTACCTATATTTTCTAATTAATTTCTACACTCTAAGGTACGTCTAAAAATTAAGAGATCCTTCATAACATGAGATTATAACCCTTTAATACATAATCAAATTTAAGGAAAGAGTTAAGAGTCAAGTCCTGAGAGTTCTTCGAGTCATTTAAGAAGTTTTTTACAAATTTTCTAAACTTGATTACATGACTTGAGCACTGAGTTGAGGAAGAGTAAAGATAAATTCATTTTCTTTAAAATGATATATTGGAACTAAGTATTCCCAAGAGCAAATATATTTTACATTTAAGATGAGAGGAAACACCGCTTTCCAAAGAGTTCATGAACAATTTTTAGTATTATCTCCTTTTAGACAAAGATTTTTAAGTAATAATCTCAAACCATAGAAAGAGGAAATGTTGTATTTAAAACATAATGAGCTAAGTATATTTTGGGAGTAGTATTGAGCACCGATATAGGGGAGAGTTCATACAACTCATAGCCCTCATAAACCATGTAGCCAATGTGGGTGGAAAGGGTCATACTTTTTAGATGATTCCTTATGATTTTTAGCATACACTAGTGGATCCACTTAATTAGTAGGTTCTATAACCCGGCAAATTATAGGACAGTTTTGGCAGCGTGGGCTATACGTTGTACTATCACATAGCTCATAGTGGTAGTTGTCGGTTAGAGAATCTCCCAAAAGTTTATTTTGTATTTTTGCATACAAACAAAGTTTATATTCTATTTTCTAATACAGTGAGTTGTCAACTACTGTTTTAAAGTTTTTCTTTATAGTGCATTATTTTTATTGATTTATATTGAAATGAAGTTGAGTTGAGTTGAGATGAGGTAAGTGCTTCTTCAGTTCCAATTTAAAGCTTATGTCATATTTTAGAATTCCCCTCACATGCTCGTACATTCCATATACTGACGCCATTTGGCCTGTATCTTTTATGATGCAGATACGTGTAACCAGGATCAGCATCCAACACTTTGTTGATCAATTCGAGTTCTAGATTCATTTGGTGAGCCTCCTTGCTTCCGAAGGACCCCTTTATTATGTTTTATTATTCAATTTTATTAGGATGATCGAGGGTGTTGTCCCGACTTCCCTCATAGTATTAGAGGCTTCATAGATAGATAGACAGTACTACATGATTCTCTTCCATTTTTAGTTATAAATGTTTAAAGACTTGAGTTTCCACTTTGAATAGTTGAATGTTCCTTTACAACATTCTGAGTTTATTACATGACTTTATCTTTTGAGTTCATTTAATGTTGTTGTAAGTCTTTCGCTGAGTAGTAAGACAGGCCAAGGGTTCGTTTGGGGCCAACAATGGTTCTCGAGTGCCAGTTGCGCCCAGGGTGTAGGCTAGTGGCATGACAAACTTGGTATCAGAGCCTAGAGTTCAAGAGTCCTAGGGTGTCTATGAAACTGTTTCTATAGAGTCCTAGTTATCAGTGTGATGCACGCCACATCTATAATTAGGAGGCTGCGACATTTAGGAAACTATCTCACTTCTTTCATATTCATTTCGTGCGATAGAGTTCATCTCTATGAAGTTTCCTTCTAATTCATGCTTGCACATATATTTCATATCATACCTCTACGAAGAGTTGTCCAAGGTCGTCCCTCTAGAAGGAATGTTGAGGATCAATGGGTACCCAATGCACCAGAAGTGCAACCCCAAGGATAGGTCACTAATGCTTAGTTCCGTGAAGCTATCCGTATGTTAAGACAAGTTGTGACCAACCATGCTAGACAACAGACAGAGGTTCGACAGGATGTGGCTAATACGTCAAGGATCCGTGAGTTTTTAAGGATGAATCCTCCTAACTTCACCGGTTCAAGTGTCACTCAGGATCCGTGAGTTGGAGAAGGTTTTTGAGATTATGCATGTTGCATATACTGAGGGAGTGGAACTAGTTGCATAATAGTTGAAGGATGCCGCTAGAATCTAGTTTGACCAATTGAAGAAGAATAGAGTTGAAGGTGCACCAATTGTGAGTTGGACGGTATTTGAGGAGGCCTTTTTGGAGCATTTATTTCCCCGTGAACTAAGAGAGGCCAAGGTAAGGGAATTCCTCACTCTTAAGCAGGAATCTATGAGCAAACATGAGTATAGCCTTAAGTTCACCCAATTTTCCCATTATGCTTCAGAGATGGTTGATGACATGAGGAGCAGGATGAGTCTGTTCGTTGCTAGGTTGTCTGATCTGTCAAGTAAAGAGGGTAAGGCTGCAATGTTGATAAGGGACATGGACATATCCAGGCTGGTGATCCACGTGCAACGGGTTGAGGATGATAAGTTGAGGGATAGGGAAGAGTTCCGAAATAAGAAGGCAAAGACATCAGGAAATGAGTCCGGGCAGCAGAAGAGTAATGAAAACCGGTCTTCTTTTCAACATAAGCAAAATGGACCTGCTCCATCATCTGCTAGTGCACTTGCACTAAGGAACAAAGGTGAGTTCAAGAATCAAAATTCACAGAACTTCAAAGCAAGACATTCTAAGTCAGAAGGTAGTGTGGCACAAGGAGGTAATGGGACTTATACATGTGCTAAGTGTTTTAGGACCCAATCATGAGTGTGTCGTGATGGCTCCACTAGTTGTTTCAAGTGTGGTCAAAATGGTTACTTCATGAGAGAGTGCCCAAAGAACAGGAAAGGTAGTGGTAATGGGGGCAATATAGCCCAATCTTCTTCAGTTTCTCCACCAGACAGAGCTGCACCTAGAGGGGCTACTTAAGGAATAGGCATAGGATTAAACCATTTGCATGTTATCACTAGTCGCCAAGAACAAGAGAATTCACCAATTGTTGTCACTAGTATTTTCAAAGTCTTTAATTTTAATTTTTATGCTTTGCTAGACCTAGGAGTGACTCTATATTTTGTGACTCCTTATATTGCTATGAATTTTGATATTCTTCTTGAGCCATTTAGTGTTTCTACACATGTTGGTGAGTCCATTCTAGTGAGAGAGTTTATCATGATTGTACCATTTTTGTCAATCACAAGGACACCATGACTGAATTAATCGAGTTAGACATGATAGATTTTGATGTTATTCTAGGTATGGACTGGCTTCATGCCTATTATGCCTCAGCTGATTGTAGAACTCAAGTAATTAAGTTCCAGTTTCCTAATGAGCCAGTTATAGAGTAGAGGAGTAGTTCAGCAGTGCCTAAGGGTCATTTTATTTCGTATCTTAACGCGAGAAAGTTAGTTTCCAAGGGGTGCATCTATCGCTTAGTCTGAGTTAATGACTTTAGTTTTAAGATACCACTTATTCAGTCAGTTCCAGTAGTAAGTGAGTTTCCAGAGGTCTTTCCGGATGATCTTCCCGGAGTCCATCCTGAGAGAGAAATAGATTTTGGTGTAGATATTATTCTTGATACTCGTCCTATATCAATTTCGCCATATAGAATCGCACCAGCAGAGTTGAAAGAGTTAAAAGAACAGTTGAAAGATCTACCTTGAAAAAGGTTTTATTCGACCAAGTGTCTCACCTTGGGGCGCTATGGTCTTATTTGTGAAGAAGAAAGATGGTTCTCTTATAATGTGTATAGATTACCGTCAGTTGAACCAAGTTACTATCAAGAACAAGTATCCTCTTCCGAGAATTGATGATCTCTTCGATCAAATTCAGGGTGCCACTTGTTTTTCTAAGATAGACCTCAGATCAGGCTATCATATATTAAGGGTAAAGGAAAGTGACATCCCTAAGACAATATTCAGGACCCGCTATGGTCATTATCAGTTTCTGGTTATGTCTTTTGGCCTAACTAATGCTCCTACAACATTCATGGACCTTATGAATAGAGTATTCAAGCCTTATTTAGATATGTTTGTTATAGTATTCATTGATGGCATTCTAATCTATTCGAGGAAAAAGGAAGATAATGCTAGTCATCTCAGAGTAGTTCTTCAAACCCTAAAGGATAAGGAGTTGTACAATAAATTCTCTAAGTGTGATTTTTGGCTTTAGTCTCTGGAATTATTAGGACACATTATTTCTGGTGATGGGATTCGAGTTGATACTTAAAAGATTGAGGCAGTGCAAACTGGCCTAGACCTACGTCTCCAACTAACATTAGGATTTTCTTGGGATTGACTGGCTATTATAGGAGGTTTGTTGAGGGGTTCTCATATATTTCATCCATGTTGACTATGTGACTTAGAAAACAACAAAGTTTCAAAGGTCTGCAGCTTGTGAGAAGAGTTTACATGAGTTAAGAAACTAGGTTGACTACTGCCCAGTATTAACCTTACCAGAAGGTATGCAAGGTTTCGTTGTATATTGTGATGCATCCAGAGTTGGACTGGGTTGTGTATTAATGCAGAATGGCCAAGTTATAGCTTATCCCTCCAGACAGTTTAAGATTCACGTGAGGAATCACCCAACCCATGATCTAAGTTAGTTGTTGTGGTGTTCACTTTGGAAATATGGTGTCACTATCTGTATGGTGTTCATTTAGATGTGTTCACCGATCACAAGAGTCTTCACTTAGAAAGAGCTTAATCTCAGACAGAGGAGGTGGCTAGAGTTACTCAAGGATTATGACATGAGTATTCTCTATCACCCAGGTAAGGCTAATAGTGTTGTTGATGCTTTGAGAAGGTTATCTATGGGTAGTACTTCCCATGTTGAGGAAGACAAGAAAGTTTTAGCAAAAGATGTGCACAGACTTGCACGATTGGGAGTCCGGTTAATGGATTCCAATGAAGGAGGAGTAGTGGTGATGAATGGGGTTGAATCATCATTAGTGTCCGAAAAGAAAGAGAAACAAGGCCAAGATCCTATTTTTCCTGAATTAAAGTCAAATGTTCATAAGCAAAAACTGATGACTTTTGAAGAAAGGGGAGATGGTGTATTAAGGTATCAAGGTAGATTGTGTGTGCCAAGGGTGGATGAACTTCAATAGAGGATCATGGAGGAAGATCATAGCTCCAGATATTCTATCCATTCGGGTTCCACAAAGATTTATCGTGACTTGAGGGAAGTCTATTGGTGGAGTAGCATGAAGAAAGGTATTGTTGAGTTCGTTGCTAAGTGCCCGAATTGTCGACAAGTTAAAGTAGAGCACCAGAGGCCCGGTGGTATGGCTCAGAACATACAACTTCCGAAATGGAAGTGGAAGATGATCAATATGGATTTTATTGCTAATTTACCACGATCTCGCAGGCAGCATGATTCGATTTGAATGATTGTAGATCGAATGACTAATTCAGCCCATTTCTTACCAGTAAAGACTACTTTTTCAGCAGAAGCTAAGTTCTATATTCAAGAGGTAGTCAGACTTCATGTAGTTCTGGTATCTATTATTTCAGATAGAGGTACGCAATTTACCGCACATTTTTTGAAGTCTTTCCAAAAAGGTTTAGGTTCCAAGGTGAGCCTTAGTAGTGTTTTTCATCCACAAACAGATGGTCAAGAAAGCGCACCATTCAGACTTTAGAGGATATGTTGAGGGCGTATGTGATCGATTTCAAAGGTAATTGGGATAATCACTTACCTCTCATCAAGTTTGCTTACAACAATAGTTACCACTCTAGCATCCATATGAGTCTCTCTATGGGAGAAGATACAGATCTCGTATTCGATGGTTTGAGGTTGGTGTAACAAGGTTGATTGGACTAGACATGGTTCATCAAACTATGGAGAAAGTGAATTTTATTTAAGAGAGGTTGAAAATAGTGCAGAGTCATCAGAAATCCTATACAGATGTTAGGAGAAGAGACTTAGAGTTTGAAGTACATGATTGGGTTTACTTAAAGGTGTCACCCATGAAAGGTGTTATGAGGTTTGGCAAGAAGGGGAAGCTTAGTCCCCGATATATTGGTCCTTAGAGAATATCCAAGAGGATCGACAATGTAGTTTATGAGTAAGAGGTACCGCAAGAATTAGAAACAGTCCATCTGGTGTTTCTGTAACACCCCAGAAACTAGTAGGCTAAAGTAGAGCTAAAATGTGAGGTTTAGAGTCAAGGAGCTGGTCAAGGGCCAAGGGAGAGGACTAATGCAGTCCACTCTCCCCTAGAAACTGCACTAGTCACCAAAACCACCACCACGACTCGTGGTAGGGACCACGGCACATGGTATGGTCCGTGGTGGACTAGGCAGTGAGCTCCCCAAACTCTGCCAAAAACAAGCTCCTCTTCACGAGCCACTTGATGGCTTGTGGTGAAGACCACGGCTCGTGGGAAGGCTCGTGGAGGAGAGTTGGGTGTGTGAGGGTGGGAAAAAATTGGCAAGCCACTGCCTCAATGCCCACGAGAGGGACCACGGCTCGTGGATCCCCTCGTGAAGTTTCCTTGGTATTATGGGCTAAAGGCACAAGTTACCTAGCCACAGCCTCAAGTCCACAAAGGGGACCACGGCTAGTGGATACCCTCGTGGCACCTGGGAAGCTCACTTAAACTGAAGGATGTTTTGGGAAATTTTGGTTTGAGTCCAATCAAAGTGAAGTTGTTTTGGGTGAGTTTAGGGTCACTATATAAGTCATTTTTAAGTCAAATTCACCTAAATTAAGTCATATTTTCCAAACACCCAAATAATTCCCAAAGTTCATCTCCTCTCCAAATATTCTCTATCTAGAACTTCAAGGAAGAAGAAGACAAAGTAATTAGAGATAGAGTTCAAGGAGCAAGGTCTTCTACTCTAATTCATTGGGTTTTATTGCTAAGTATGGTATCTCTTCATCCATGGATATAATTCATCCATGGAGCCACTTTAAAACCCGAATTTCAAAGATAGAAATCCCTAAAAGCTAGGGTTTGATTCCAAAGTCATGGGTTTCTTTCAAAAATGATTTTAATGCTTGAATTACTTTATATTATGATTGAATTTATGATTTATTATGGGTTTTATATTGAAATCCCCAAGAACCCATAAAATCCCCATATTCCCAAATTATGGTCTTGTGATGTGGGTGTGTTGATTAAAGAAGGATATTATGATATTATGCTTGTAGTAGTTGGGTTACGTGAATTATGTCAATATCCATGTCTAATGTAGTGAATTCTTGATGTGTTGATTTGATATGAGCTTTGATCCTTGAAAGGGTAAATTATGATATTATGCATATTTATATGCTTTAAGAACACTTTGAGAGTGAAGTGTCTATGATTATGATCTACTTGTTGTGTTGTTGAAAGGTTATTCTCATATACACACTTATGCATGAATATGATATGATGTGAAATGTTTTCTCAAAATATGATGATTCTAAGGTTGAAAGGCTTTCTCACCTATTGAATCTATATGTAGACATGGACAGTGAAAGGTTATTCTCACACATGATCTAAGAGCTATCCTATGAATTATGTTGGATTGAGTGTCGATACATTCTTCCATAAATATTAGCACAAGTCAAGACTTAATAAGTACTCCGTGAGAATTAATTCTTAGCACCGAATGGATATTGATATGACATGGAAGCCCTCACGTTAGTTGAGGCCGGGTTTCTAGGAGTAATCTCTTGGGATGGAAGCCCAAACGATACTAGACATCGGGTTTCTAGTAGCAATCCCCTTATCCCATAAACTATGTGTCCCCATAGGTTATTTAGCTTTTGGATCCATCTAAGTTAAAAGTATGGTTCTACCTTAAGCAAGTAGGACAACCCCTTTTGGTGTGGGTAACACCGGATTCCATGTTAAGCTCACATGGTCTATGTCTGTTAAGGTTTATTTCCACAACAACAATATGAACAAGAATATGAATTATGAACTATGGTTACTAAAGAAGCTTTATTTAGCATGGGTGAGATTTATGGGGTCTTACTCATACATTGCACAAGTATGCTTTGAAGGTATTTATGAAGTGTTTATCCTACGATATGATGATCAATGTATTGACTATACTTATTGTAAGCGTCTAAATTTTTGTCCCTGAAATCAGCAAACATGAAAAGAAAATAGCAAGCAAACAACAGTATTTGGATTTGGATTTATGCGAAGGTTACGATCTTTATAAAATCTTTAATAAAAGATACATAATCCTCTTATTCTTCTCTTCATAGATGTTCTTCATTTGATGGAATACTTGCGGCTCAACTTTTGGAGCGAAGGTTTCTTTGTACTTGCGGCTCAACACTTGGAGCGAAGACTTCTTTGTATGTGAAAGACTTGCAGATCACCACTGAAGAGCAAGGACTCTCTATGTATTTCTCTATATGGATGTGTCTATGTGTGTGTGTCTTCTGGACTTATGAAGACCTCTTGAGTTAGGGCTTTAGGGGTATTTTTGTCCGAGCAATTTTGACCCTTGGGCCTGAAGAATGTAAGTTGGGCTCATCTTGTCAACTTAATGGACTGGCCCAAATGTAATTTGGACTTGATTTAAGTCATATAATTTTGACTTAAATATTAATCCGACTTTATTAATCAGTAATTTGACTTGGTTAACATATCATGAATTTAAGATTAAATCCAAATTTAGTATGAATTTATCAATAAAATTTCACTGTCTACACTTATGACTTATGTTTTTCCACTGTCTCCATAATGATGTTTTAACTTAGTAAATTGCATGTTTTCAAATGAAATGTCCCTTTTAGCATGTTTTCAATGTTTGTATGCATGGTTATCATACTTAGTGTATTTTTGTTCTAATGGCTACTTTTCATACATTTTCCCCAAGTGTAGGGTCCGGTTCTCAAGGTGATCATCGTTGTGGCTAAAGCTTGCACTTGCTTATTCTCCTAGCTTGTTGGTGAGTCCTCATGATTCAAGGACAGATGTTATTGTTTCTCCTAATTGCACACGCAAGTGTACGTGGTCGAGCAAGTAATATAGTGACTCTTAAAAGAACCAAATTATCGAATCCAAAGGACTTGTCAATTAACTATTTTTACTAAATTATACTGGTCTAATTATTTATTAAAGAGTGCAAAAGAAAAGAATGCAGGAATAAAATAATAAAATTACTTACAATGATTTGGAAAATTTCAGGGTTGCAGCATATATCGAATTTCATGTATCATATTTCTGGCAATGACTAATTTTGGTTATCAAGTTACTGATTTACAGTGTTAATTGTATGAGTCGCGTCTCTCAACCTCTAGTCGCCTACTCCAGTTAGCTGTCTAACTACATCGTTGATCGGGGATAAACAGGACTACCTGGCGAGCATTTATATTTTATCATGTTTTGTTACCAAGCAAGTTGTTCATTCGGGCTTCACTCATAAACACAAATCAACTCGTAATGGATGATCGAGCTTTCTATATTCTCTGGTCTATCTACTCTCTCCTCTCTCGATTTTAAGAATAGACAATAGATTTATCTTATGGTGCGCAAGACTAAAATACTAAAATAAAAATATAGAAGTAACTTATGATGACAACCAAGAATTAATTCATAAACCTTAAATAGTCAACATTCAATTCGTAGCAACAGCCCTAGAACAAGGACGTTTAGTCACTAATCTCTAAGAAAAAAAGAAAAGAAAATAACCTAAAAAATATTGACGACTTTATACTTGATGCCCTATAATTCCCCCCAATAATTGATGTTCCCCAATAATTATTTTCATGGACTATTTATAGATGTAGAAAACTCTAAATAAAATAATTGAATCCAAAACAAATTGGGAAACCAAAACCAAAAAGGAATTGAATTTCTAAGTTGTACGCGTGATAGTAACCGCCTTGCGCTTTGACTTCTGCCGCTTGGAGATGCCTTCATGCTGCCACGTGGCAGTAATCCAGGTAAGGTTCAATTGCCATTGTAATTCTTCCTTTCGCACTTCATATATTTATATATTATTATATGCAATTTAATCCATTAAGCTACTTGCTTGATTTTCTTCTATAATCTTTCATCGTTAATTCATTTTAGCTCTAAACTTCTTCAACTTTACACCAATTTAACCCTACAAATAAATTACACTATTTAGCACAATCCATAAAATTCATGCTCAAAAAGGACAAATATAAATAATAAATGTGAGGCAAATAATGATTAAAAATATGTATTTTTGACCTCACATCAACACCCCACACTTAAACTTTTGCTCGTCCTAGAGTAAGCATTAAAGCTCATCTCAAAAGAATCATACTAGGTTTGTCATCACTTTGGTTAATTCAAACAATTAGGCCATATACCAATTTTAAAACATCAAGTAGATTTCTCAATCATTATGCAAGACATTCAAATAAACAATAAACCTGTAACCTCCTAACCTCAAGGAAGGACTTCGAACTAATCAAATTTAAGCTTGCTCACCTACTCTCATCAAAGAAAGTTAATAAAATCACCTATCTATCCTGAAACAAGTGCCCTCACAAAAAGGAATAGTCCACATACTCAATTCAAAAGATTGAATATAAATTAAGAACTTCATAACAAGAACAACTCTCACACTCACAAATAAAATTCACATGTATGCACAAAGAACCATAGGCTTGCCCATTATGTACATCTCCACTAATTAAGCATGCTTGAATAGAATTAAATAGGACTTTAACGGGTTGTAATGTAGGCTAGGGGACGGGTAGGAAAACTATCTAATAGTGACTTACACTTCCTTAAGCACTTTGCACTTTTTAGACTTCATTACCCATTATTTTCTTCTTTTTATTTTCAGCTCTCTCTTCAACAATTATTTCACAAGTAATTCTCATCATCTCAAGAATGTTTCAATCATTTTTTTTTCTCTCTTTTTTTTTTAATTCAAAAGATCTTTTTTTTTCATGTCACATTCTTTTATTGATCTCTTTTTTTTCACATCACATTCTTTCAAAGAGGGCTTTTTAAGATTTTGTAGCTATCATTGATTACCTTTTTACTCAACCATCCCTTTTGCTCAAAATTGATAATTAGAATAAGTATATGCTATAATGCTCAAGGAAGCAAGGTGCAAAAACTAGGAATTCAACAAAATAGTCAAGGGCAAAATATGGCTACCAACAAAAGGCTACAGGCTCAAAAGGGCTAACTAGTGATATAATATCTGAAAAGGCTAAAATTACTAGACAAATCAAAGCAATCCTATTATCATCTCCTAAACAAAGAAATATTTTTTATTTTGCTTCAATAACATGCAGGGCAAGTTCTAGACTAAGATGCAAAACATGGAATAAATAAATTCTCACCACACATGGCACAAGTATCAATCAAGATGGATCAATTCCACTTCTAAGAGAAACAGGATCATAACAAACTACAAAATAAAATACGTTATATACGAAGTCACAACCATGAGCTTATGTGTCAAAAAGTCTACAATTTCCTTATCAATACAGTATTCATAAGAAAGTACTACTCAAAAATTAGGCCTAAACAGCAAATATCAAACCACTCAAAAGGGTCTTTTTTTTTCTCTCAAAATAAAAATATAAAACAAAACTTATTCCTAAAAAAATAAAAGACACTCGGTTCAAAGGGACTATCCTCGGAAAAGAACCGAAAACAAAAGCCAAGGAACATATCCTAAAAAAGAAAAGACTCAATAAACAGTAAAAACTAGGAATTCATTCCTCCACCCCACACTTAGAAATGTGCTATGTCCCCAAAGTATCAAATAAAATTTAAAACACGGGTTAGAAAAAATCCTTGAGGCCTTTAGGCCTAGCTAGTAACATGTTCTCTCAATTTTCATCAAGGGTCATCACCCCACACTTAAGCTCAAATGTGCTGCTTAGCTCAAAATTTCAGCTATACAGACTTCTCAAAAACTTGTAAAAACAACACAAAAAAATGATATTAAAAAAGATTTAAAAAAATAAGAAGTTATACTATAAATTGGGTTGCCTCCCAATAAGCGCTTAATTTAACGTCGCGGCATTACACAAGTAAATTTGCTACTTTACTTTCCACTTTGAACTTATGAATTGTACCCCTAACTTTGCATCTATTTTTCTGCTCCTCTCAAGAGGAGGTGGTATAAAGATAAAGGAACCAAGTAATATATGTCGCATCTTGCACTTCTTGGCCCTTAGATGAGGAACGTCGTTTTGTCTACGTGGAATAAAAAAATTTAGGATGTAGGGGCCTTGTTCCTCATCTATACCCTCATCCATTAGTTCAGATTTTATAGAAAAGTGTTTTGAATGAGATTCAAGTTGCCTCAACTCCAAAGAAGCATTTTTTACAACATTCTCACTTTTGTACTCTTTCTCAACATCGATATTAAGGAATAAGGTGTAGTTGAATTGTTGGAATTCCTCTTTTTGCTCCACTAGTTGGTCATCATCCACGACAATTGGTAATTGGGCTTCAGACACCTCAACGTTTTGTTAAAGTGAGCCTCTAAGTCATGAATATTTGAGCCAAAATGATCTATTTCTTGTGTGAGCTCAAATCTTCCTTCAATCAGTTGAGTTGTCATGTATGTGAGACCATCACGGATAAACTCTTCAAGCTTTAGAAGTTGAGTTTCTTCTTGTATCCAAAATTGGCTCACTATCTCCATTTCTCCATAACTTTCTCCTTGTTGGGCTTCAATCTCTTCTAATTCAGTTTGGACTGTAATTTCTAATTGAATAGCATCAAGATCATCCAGTAGTTTCATGATTTTTTTGTGCTATTCCCCACATTCAAATATTTGTTCCATGAATTTTGAATTAACTTTGTCCAACATGTCTGTACATTCCATAAGTGAATTCATATTGCGCGCCTCTTGTTTTGCATTCTCTACTTCATCGCCCCTGCCAACATCACAAATAACAGAAGAATCATAATAGGGGGTTGTGGGAAGGGAATAAGATTCCGCACAACCATTCCAATGAATATATTGACGACCACATATATGACATAAAGGACATTCATCACTAACCACAATTTATCCCAATCATCCATATCAATAAGAGCACCAAATTATTCAAAGAAATAAAAAAAATTGATTGTTGGAAAAAAAACTAATTAAAAAAAGCAAAAGAAAAAAATGAAAAGAAAAAATATAACCTAGAAGAATAGTTCATTTCTAAGTCTCCGGTAGCGGCGCCAAAAACTTGTTGCTCCTAATTGCACATGCAAGTGTACGTGGTCACGCAAGTAATATAGTGACTCTTAAAAGAACCAGATTATCGAACCCAAAAGACATGTCAATTGACTATTTTTACTAAATTATACTAGTCTAATTTTTTATTTAAGAGTGCAAAATGAAAAGAATGCAGGAATAAAATAATAACATTACTTATAGTGATTTGGACCAGGGTTGCAACATATATCAAATTTCATGTATCGTATTTTAGGAAATGAACTAATTTCGGTTATCAAGTTACTGGTTTATAAGGTTAATTGTATGAGTTGGGTCTCTCGACCTCTAGTCACCTACCCTAGTTAGTTGTCTAACTCCATCGTTGAGCAGGGATAAACAGGCCTAACTGGCGAGCATTAATATTTGATCCTATTTCGTAACCAAGCAAGTTGTTCGTCTGGGCGTCACTCCTAAACACAAATCAACTTGTAATGGATGATTGAGCTTTCTATATTCTCTGGTTTATCTACCCTCTCCTCTCTCAATTTGAAGAATAGACTATAGATTTATTTTATGGTGCGCAAGCATAAAATACTAAAACAAGAATATAGAAGTAACTTATGATGACAACCAAGAATTAATTCATAAACCTTAAATATTCAACATTTTATTCGTAGCTACAACCCCAGATCAAAGGGGTTTAGCCACTAATCTCTAAGAAAAGAAGAAAAGAAAAGAACCTAAAAAATATTGACCATGTTGAGACTTAGAGTCTAGACTTCCACTTTTGCTTTTATGAAAATTTTAGACTTGAAATGTGTTTTTACTCATATTGTTCTATTGTTTATGTTATGATATGCTAAGTGTCTTGTATGGAGTCCTTCGGGGTTCTATACACTATGTTACATCTAGGAGGTACCCTGGGTCGTGACAAACTTGGTATCAGAGCACAAGGTTTAGAATGATTCTAGGATGATGTCTCATAAGCCACGTCTAGTAGAGTCTTGTTCATAAGTCTGAAGTGTGCCACATTTATGAATGAGAGGCTACAAGATGATTAGGAAACTACACTTCTTTCATTACTCTAAGTCGTGTCGTAGAGTTTGACTCGATAAAGTCTCTCCCCTAATCCTTGCCCTGTTTTATTCAAGAAATGAATACTATAAGCGCTAATGCTAGAAGGACGGAGGGTGATAATGTGGAACAAGGAGCTCCTCCTCAATCTCAACAAGCTCCAATTGATCCTATGGTCGAGAATGTTACTCATGCAGAGTTATGGGAGCCTCTTCAAGTTTTGGCTCAAACTGTGACGGCTCAAGCCCAAGCTAGTGACAGCCAAGCCAATAGAGAGGTTGTAGCTCTCGTGCATCCTAATGTGAATTCGGCAGCTTCAAGAGTGAGAGATTTTGTAAGAATGAACCCCCCAGAATTTTATGGCTTCAAAGTTGAGGAAGATCCTTAAGAATTAATCGAAGAGGTCTATAAGGTACTTGTTATTATGGGGGTAACTTCGGTAGAGAAGGTGGAGTTAGCCGCTTACCAATTGAAAGGTGTTGCTCAAGTGTGGTATAATTAATGGAAGAACAGTAGGCCGGTAGGAGCGGGTCCCATAGAGTGGGAAGTGTTTAAATCGGAGTTTCTTGATAGGTTTTTCCCTAAGAGTTGAGGGAAGCTAAGGTAGAAGAGTTCATTAACCTTCATCAAGTAAGTATGAGCATGAAGGAGTATGTCCTAAGGTTCACTTAATTTTCCAAGTATTCTCCAACTATGGTGGCTGATTCGAGGGATGAGATGAGTACATTTTTGACGGGCGTGTCCAACTTGGTAGAAAAAGAATGTCATATGGTAATGCTCCATCATGACATGGATATCTCAGGGCTTATGGTGTACTCTCAACAAATTGAGGATTCAAAACTCAAGGAAAATAATAGGGAGGTGAAAAGAGCTAGAATCGGTGAGGGGAAATTCTCCAATACTAGATCCGGTGGACAAAGTCGACCAAGGTTTAGACAAAGGTTTTCCAACCAAGGTTCCTCTAGTTCTTCCCCAAGGGTCAACAAGGATAGGTTGTATAACCCTAAATCTCAAGGAGGTAATAGTAGTTGCTCTTATGTGACTAGGCTTATTTGTGCAAAGTGTGGAAGGAAACATAATGGTATGTGCCTAATTGGCACAGATGGTTGCTTTGGTTGTGGAAATATTTTTCACAAGATGAGATATTGCCCGATGCTCATGGCCAAGGGGAGGGAAGTCAAGCAAGCTCCACCTAGCCGTTCAAACTCCAATGCTCCCAAGCAAAACCTCTTTTATGCTCTCCAAACCCGAGGTGACCAAGAGAGCTCCCCAGATATAGTGACCGGTATGTTAAAAGTCTTTCCTTGTTAGATCTTGGTGCTACTTTGTCCTTTGTGACACCTTATGTGTCCATGAAGTTTAATATGCTCCCCTAAGTGTAATTAGAACCTTTTTCGGTCTCTACCCCAGTTGGTGATTCTGTGGTGGCTAAGAGGGTCTATAGAAGATGTCTTGTTTCCTTGTCCCATAGAGTTACTCTTGTTGACTTGGTATATTTTGACATGTTAGACTTTGATGTGATTCTTGGTATGGATTGGTTGCATGCATGTTATGCCTATATCGATTATAGAACTTGGGTGGTTAGATTCTAATTTCCGAATGAGCCTATCCTAGAGTGGAAAGGGGGAAATTAAATGTCTAGAGGTCAATTTGTCTCTTGTCTTAAAGCTAGGGAGATGATCTCCAATGGGTGTATTTACCATCTTGTTAGGGTGAGATATATGGATTCTGAAACCCTTTCTCTAGAGTCGGTTCCGGTAGTTAATGAGTTCCCAGAAGTTTTCCCTGATGATTTACTCGATATTCCTCCCGAGCAGGAAGTAGATTTTGGTAGTGACCTTTTATCGGATACGCAACCTATATCAATTCATCCTTATATAATGGCTCCGGCGGAGTTAAAAGAGTTTAAAGAGTAACTAAAGGATTTGTTAGAAAAGGGTTTCATCCGAACGAGTATCTCTCCATGGGGTGCTCCCGTGTTGTTTGTTAGAAAGAAGGATGGGTCCCTTAGAATGTGCATCAATTATCGTCAATTGAATAAAGTGACCATTAAGAACAAGTATCCTCTTCCAAGAATTGATGACTTATTTGATCAACTTCGAGGGGCTAGTTATTTCTCCAAGATTGATCTTTGTTCGGGTTATCGCCAATTGAGGGTGAGAGGGGTTGATATTCCCAAGACGTCTTTCCGAGATCGGTATGGTCATTATGAATCTTTAGTGATGTTGTTTGGTTTGACTAATGCTTTGGCGGCGTTTATGAACTTGATGAATGGGTGTTTGTACAATACCTTGATATGTTTGTGATTGTATTTATCGATAATATTTTGATCTATTCAAGGAGTAAGAATGAACATGTGGACCATTTGAGAATTGTGTTGCAAGTTCATAAGGACCAAAAACTTTTTGCAAACTTTAGCTAATGTGAATTTTGGTTAAGGTCTGTAGCTTTCCTTGGTCATATTATGTTAAGCAAGGGGATTGAGGTAGATCCTAAGAAGACGGATGCGATTAAGAGTTGGCTTAGACCTCTAACTCCTTCCGACATTAGAGGTTTTTTGGGTTCGGCCGGTTACTACAGAAGGTTTGTGGAGGGATTTTCTTCCATTGCTTCTTCTTTGACGGCTTTGACTCAAAAGAAGGCTAAGTTTGTGTGGTCGGAAGCTCATGAGAAGTTTCCAGAGTTGAAAGACAGACTTACCTCCGCTCCGGTGTTGACCTTATTAGAAGGTACGTATGGTTTTGTGGTGTATTGTGATGCCTCTAGAATTGGGTTGGGATGTGTGCTTATGCAAAATGGTAAGGTGATTGCCTATGCTTCAAGGCAACTTAAGATCCATGAGAAGAATTATCCTACCCATGACCTTGAGTTAGCGGCGGTTGTGTTTGCCTTAAAAAAATATGGAAACATTATTTGTATGGGGTCATGTGGATGTTTTCACCGATCATAAGAGTCTCCAATATGTGTCTATTCAAAAGGACTTGAATCTTCGCCAAAGAAGGTGGCTAGAACTATTGAAGGATTATGATATAAGTGTCTTTTATCACCCCGGTAAAGCTAATGTGGTAGTGGATGCTCTTAGTAGATTGTCCATGGGTATTGTGGCTCATGTAGAGGATGAAAAGAAAGAATTGGTTTGTGATGTGCATAGGTTGGCCCGACTAGGTGTTCAACTAGTGGATTCCACCAAGGGTGGTGTCATGGTCTATAATTGTTCTGAATCGTCCTTTGTGATGGATGTGAAGTCTAAACAAGGTCTCGATCCTATATTAGTTGAGTTGAAAGAGGTGGTACTTAAGAAGTCCATTGAGGCTTTCTCCCAAGGGGGAGATGGGGTGCTTAAGTACCAAGGTCGGTTATGTGTTCCGAATATTGATTGTTTGAGGGAAATTTTTTTAGAGGAAGCCCATAGTTCTCGGTATTCTATTCACCCGGGAGCCACCAAGATGTACCGTGATCTACGGGAAGTCTATTGGTGGAATGGGATGAAGAAAGATATTGCAGGATTTGTGGCCAAATGTCCTAATTGTCAACAAGTTAAGGTTAAGCATCAAAGGCCGGGAGGCTTATCCCAAGACATAGGTATTCCCACTTGGAAGTGGGAAGATGTAAACATGGACTTTATTGCCGGTTTACCCCGCACCTGGAGATAACATGATTCTATTTGGGTCATTATAGATCGGATGACAAAATCAGCTCACTTTATTCCCGTCAAGGTTTCTTTTTCAATAGAAGACTATGCCAAGATATACATAAGAGAGATAGTGAAGTTTCATGGGATTCCTTTATCTATTATTTCCGATCGTGGTACCCAATTCACTTCATACTTTTGAAAGTCATTCCAAAAAGGTCTTGGCACTACGATTAAGCTTAGCGCGGCTTTTCATTCCCAAACCAATGGGCAAGCGGAGCGTACCATGTAAACATTAGAAGACATGTTAAGGGAATGTGTTATAAACTTCAAGGGTAATTGGGATGATCACTTGCCATTAATAGAGTTTGCCTACAATAATAGCTATCACTCAAGTATCGATATGGCTCCTTTTGAAGCCTTGTATGGTAGGAGATGTAGGTCTCCGGTTGGTTGGTTTGAGGTGGGTGAAGTTGCTTTGAAAGATCCTGAGCTAATTTATGAAGCCATTGAGAAAGTTTGGCTCAATAGAGAGAGGTTGAGAACGGCTCAAAGTAGATAAAAGTCTTATGCCGATATGAGAAGAAGGATCTAGAATTTGAAGTTAACGATTGGGTCTATTTGAAAATCTCACCCATGAAGGGTGTGATGAGATTTGGCAAGAAAGGGAAACTTAGTCCCCAGTATGTAGGCCCATACCAAATTTTGAAATGTATTGGGAAGGTTGCCTATGAGTTGGATTTTCCAAATAAGTTGGCTCCGGTTCACCCGGTGTTTCATGTATCCATGATTAAGAAGTGTATTGGATATCCAGCATCCATTATCCACTTAGAAGGGTTGGGAGTTGACGAAAGTCTTTCGTATGAGGAAGTTCCGGTAGAGATTCTAGACCTGCAAGTTAAGAGGTTGAGAAATAAGGAAATAGATTTTGTAAAGGTTTTGTGGAGAAATCACTTAGTTGAGGGTGCTACTTAGGAGGCTGGGGTCTATATGAAGTCCCGATATCCTTATCTCTTTCCTTCTACTCCTATTCAAGCTTGAGGTAAGTAGTTCCTCTTGACTTTTCCTTGTTTTGGAAGTCATGAGTGTTATACGTGTTTTTCCATGATTTCCTTAGATTATGCATGTTCTTAAGAAATTCATGTGTAGTAAGAAAGTGAGTTTTATGATTGATTTTCCTCATGTTGTTGTGCATTGAGTATGAGTTGCATATTTGACTTCATGAGATGAATTGATGAGCATGCTCTATATGTATATGTTTTTCTTGAGTAAATGGCCTAATGGTTTCATAAGATTGTGTTGAGCATGCTTTAAAGCTTGGAGAAGGTAGTTCCTCCTATGAATATGAGAAATGGTGAGTTTACATGCATAATGGGTTGTTTGATGTAGTTCCTACTTCCTTGTGATGCATTGATTATGTTTGAGATGGAGTTGATGTTTCCTCCTTTGAATGGTGCATTGTTTTGATGTTTCATGCATGATGGGTTGCTAGTCTTTACTTCCGTAAGGTGTCTAGATCATCATTCGAGGATGAATGTTCCCAAGGGGGAGATATTGTAACACCCCGGAAACTAGTAGGCTAAACTAGAGCTAAAACGTGAGGGTTAGAGTCAAAGATGTTGATGAGTCCACAATTTGGACTCATTTAGGGCTTCATTTTAATAGAATTAGCGTCCTCAAATGCATATTTTATCTCAATAACTAATGTAAATCCTTAAGTTTCAGGTATTTGGAGTTTGAGGCAAAGCATGGATACTACTTGCCAAAAAGGAACAAAACGGTTGAAAGGGAACAGGCAGCCCAAAGTTCCAGTGTGCTGAGCCCTGAAGGAGAAGAACAAGTTGGCGATGAAAGGAACATTCGGTGCATCACCGAACAGTTTCGCAAAGCAGTACTATATCGCCCAATGATCCAGAACGCGAAGATGCTGAAGGCAAAAACTGAAAGGCGATGAAGCAGACCAAAGGGCGGATCGCCGAGTGATCCTTCGCAGAACATTTTTTTACAACTATAAATACTAGTTGAATTTTTATCTTAGGATGCAATTTCAGATACAACATTTTATTTTTCTAAGTTTCAAGTAGAGAGACCTTGTTCTTAGCATTTGAAGATTTGAAGACTTCCAATTCCAAGAAATTGGAAGTGGGTGTTGAAGATTCTTCATCCTAGACTCATTTAAAGTGAAAATAAATCATACCTAGTTGATATTACTTTGATTTGGTATCATTTTCTTCCTTTTTCTATGTCTAGCTAAAACCCCAATTCTTGGGGTGTGATTTTGTGAATATGGGTTAAATTTACTGTTGGGTGTTGCTTATTGTTGGTATATTCACTGTTTAAATGTGATTTCATTTAGTAGTTGTGTTTGAACTTAATGAGATTGTAGTTGCAAATACGATTTCATCTTAGTGTTTTTGGCTTGCTCGAGAGAGAGGTTTTAAAACTAAGACTACTAAATCAATAGCCGGTGGTTATTAGGTCGTCGTGGGTTCATCTCGAGAGAGTGAATCCTAGGCCTCTCTCCCACACTTTCAGCTCAAGAGAGTGAATGGGCTAAGGCGGAGGTTGTGCTTAAAAGCGGCAACTTGGTGTTCGAGAGAAACCGAGTTGATTCGGGGTAAGTTGCTCGAGAGAGAATTTACCTCCACTAAAGTCTAGCCTAGTTACAAATATCCAGTGATGTAATATCCATAGCATTTACCCGATAGTGTCTTTTATCCCATATTCCTATCACATCCCAAGAATCTCGTCTCCCTATCTCGTTTCCTTATATTTTTGTTGTTTTTGTTATTTAGCTAATACAAACCCACTGATAATTGACGCTTGCGTCACCCCTTAGATTTAGTATGTTTTTATTCGTTAATATTTACAGCTATGATTGATTAGAACTTGATTTTACTTTTCTATTAATTCTCGAAACCACTCCCTATGGGAACGATCACAACCCTTGGTTGGGTTATATCACTACACGCGATCGTTGGCACTTGAACCGAAGTAGTGTCCTGATACGTGAAGTCAGATGTTAGCAAGGGCCAAGGGAGAGGACTAAGGCAGTACACTCTCCCCTAGACACTGCTCTAGTGACCACGACTCGTGGTAGGGACCACGGCATGTCGTATGGTCCGTGGTGGACTAGGCAGTGAGCTCCCCAAAATCTACCCAAAACAAGCTCCTCTTCACGAGCCACTTCACGGCTCGTGGTGAAGACCACAGCTCATGGGAAGGTTCGTGGAGGAGATTTGGTTGTGTGAGGGTGGAAATGAAGTGGCAAGCCACTGCCTCAAGGCCCACGAGAGGGACCACGGCTCGTGGCAAGCACCACAGCTCGTGGAGCCCCTCGTGAAGTTGCCTTGGGCTTGTGGGCTAAAGGCACAAGTTGCCGAGCCACTGCCTCAAGTCCACGAAGGGGACCATGGCTCATGGTCATGACCACGGCTCGTGGAGCCCCTCATGGCACCTGGGCAGCTCACTTAAAGTGAGGGATGTTTTGGGAAATTTTGGTTTGAGTCCAATCAAAGTGAAGTTGTTTTGGGTGAGTTTAGGGTCACTATATAAGTCATTTTTAAGTCAAATTCACCTAAATTAAGTCATATTTTCCAAATACCCAAATAATTCCCAAAGTTCATCTCCTCTCCAAATATTCTCTCTCTAGAACTTCAAGGAAGAAGAAGAAGGAATTGGAGCTAGAGTTCAAGGAGCAAGGTCTTCTACTCAAATTCATTGGGTTTCATTGCTAAGGCGTGGTACTCTTCATCCATGGATAGAATTCATCCATGGAGCCCCTTCAAAACCCCAATTTCAAAGATAGAAATCCCTAAAAGCTTGGGTTTGATTCCAAAGTCATGGGTTCCTTTCAAAAATGATTCTAATGCTTGAATTACTTTTTATTATGATTGAATTGATGAATTATTATGGTTTTTATGTTGAAATCCCGAAGAACCCATGAAATCCCCATATTCCCAAATTATGATCTTGTGATGTAGGTGTGTTGATGAAAGAAGGATATTATGAGATTATGCTTGTAGTAGTTGGGTTACTTGAATTATGTTAATATCCATGTCAAATGTAGGGAATTCTAGATGTGTTGATTTGATATGATCGTTGATCGTTGAAAGGGAAAATTATGATATTATGCATGTTTATGAAGTTGTTGTATATGCTTTGAGAGTGAAGTGTCTATGATTATGATCTAGTCGTTGTGTTGTTGAAAGGTAATTCTCATATACACACTTATACATGAATATGATATGATGTGAAAGGTTTTCTCACAATATGATGATTCTAAGGTTGAAAGGCTTTCTCACCTACTGAATCTATAGGTAGACTTAGACAATGAAAGGTTATTCTCACGCATGATCTAAGAGCTATCCTATGAATTATGTTGGATTGAGTGTTAAGACATTCTTCCATAAATATGAAATCAAGTCAATACTTAATAAGTACTCCGTGGGAATTAATGCTTAGCACCGAGTGGATATTGATATGTGATGGAAGCCCTCACGTTACTTGAGGTCGTGTTTCTAGGAGCAATCTCTTGGGATGGAAGCCCTCACGATAGTAGAGGTCGGGTTTCTAGTAGCAATCCCCTTATCCCATAAACTATGTGCCCCCATAGGTTATTTAGCTATTGGATCCACCTAAGCTAAAAGTATGGTTCTACCTTAGACAAGTAGGACAACCCCTTTCAGTGTGGGTAACACCGAATTCCATGTTAAGCTCACATGGTCTATGTCGGTTAAGGTTTATTCCCACAACAACAATATAAATAAGAATATGAATTATGAACTATGGTTACTCAAGAAGCTTTACTTAGCATGGGTGAGAGTTATGTAGTCTTATTCATGCATTCCACAAGTATGCTTTGAGGGTATTTATGAAGTGTTTCTCCTATGATATGATGATCAATGTATTGACTATGCTTATGACTTATGCTTTTTCACTATCTCCATTATGATGTTTTAACTTAGTAAATTGCATGCTTTAAAAATAAAATGTCCCTTTTAGCATGTTTTCAATGTTTTTTATCCATGGCTATCATACTTAGTGCATTTTTGTACTAAGGCCTACTTTTCCTACATTTTCCCCAAGTGTAGGGTCCAGTTCTCAAGGTGATCATCGTTGTGGCTAAAGCTTGGACTTGCTTATTCTCTTAGCTTGTTGGTGAGACCTCATGATTCGAGGACGGGTGTTATCTCATTGTAGTTCATTCCTTGTATTCCCTTTTTGGACTATATTGTATGGGTTATGTCCCTTTATTTTTTAGAATATTGTAATAGATGGCTATGTTGAGACTTAGAGTCTAGACTTTCACTTTTGCTTTTATGAAAATTTTAGACTTGAAATGCGTTTTTACTCTTATTGTTCTATTGCTTATGTTATGATATCATAAGTGGCTTGTATGGAGTCCTTTGGGGTTCTATACGCCATGGTACATCTAGGGGTACCCTGGGTCGTGACAGTTTCACATTTCAATGTTAAAAAAAAGTATGGGCGATCCTTCACTTATTATACCTACCGAAGATATTGATATTAATGATAGTTTATCTTACAAGGAGATTCTCATTTAGATTCTAGACCGTCAGGTTCGCAAATTGATAACCAAGGAGGTAGCATCATTCAAGGTCTTATGGAGAAATCAGTTTGTTGAAAGCTACTTGGGAGGCTGAGAAGGATATGAAGAAGAGATACCCACATCTCTTTGAGTCTGGAGAAATTCCAAATTAAGGTACTAATCATTTTTCTTGGCACGTATTTTGGTTGAAATGTTGTGTTACTTTGCATATCGAGTATTTGAGTTGGGTGTTGATTTTACCACCCATAGTCTACTTAGAGTAATCTCATTCGAGGACGCATGTTCCCAAGGGGGAGATATTGTAACACCTTGGTATTTGAAAGACCTAGAATTAGAATGAACTATTTTTGGAAAGAGTAAATTTGGAATTTTTGGCAAGTCATGCTAACTACGAGTTTTGGGTCGACTTCAAACGATAATAACTTTCGGTACAAGATGAGTTAGGTGGCCCATAAGATATCAAATGAAAGGATATACATTGTTGATGTTTGAAAATGGACAAGGCAAGGATAGATGTTTGAAAGAATGGCCAAAAATACAAAAAGAAGTGCAGACTATACATTGTTGATCGTCAAACGAGAAAGGTGGATCGCCTAATGAGCATGACCATGTAAATATTGTAGAAATAAATACTTCAAATAAAAATTGTAGAAATACATACTTAAAATAAAAAAAGTCACATCAAGTGATTTCTTATACATACATACTGCTTCTAACAAAATTGATATTTGAACATTACCGTCCAGCATAAAACAACATTACCAATTTAAATATACATTTTTTTAAGATGGTTAATAGGATCCTGCTTGGGGTTTCGAATGCACAATTCACGAATAACATTCTTTTCATTGATTAATCATATTTTTTTAATAAAACAAAATGAGATTTTTTGTTTGAATTATAGGTCCACCAAATATCCCTCTAGTAAATTCCAGCGCCATAGGTTTAATAAATCTCATCAACTTATGTAAAGACATTCTCATCCAGATGCCTTCTCCAAAGAGAATATTTTAGCCTCTATTTTTACTAGAATAACATTCATATCATGTTCATTCAATCAAGCAATATAGAATCGCTTTTGAATCTTCACATAATACATATCATTTACATTCGACTCTCAATATTTTGTCGGTGATTTGATTGAATATACTTATAAGTTGATCAAACGTAATTTTAAGTCAATTTTTGACAAAAATTAAAATAACTTTAAATAAGTCCAAAATTACTTAAAATAAATTAGAAAGTATTTAACAAAGTTTAAAATAAGTTAAAAAGCAAAAGTAGACCTCTCCCTACTTTGACTAAAAAGTCATTTAACTTTTTAATTTTAACTTAAAATCTATTTTTTAAAACCAATCGACACAGGCAGTCATTATTTTTTGCATTTTAGGAAGTTAAAAGGAATGTCTAAGAAAGGACAATAAAGAAACTCGAGTTGAACATCACATCCCCAGATAAGCTTATTTTTGTAGGAACTTTCCAACAAACAGATTGTTGCTAAGCTTTCACAGCTAAGAATGCTTTATTGAAAGCTTTAAAAAAGCAGAAGAAGGGGGCACATGAGCATTGAACAATGGAAAGAAGGTAGGAATAATAGGATAGCTCAAACTTGAAAATTAAAAGAAATGAGCAAAGAGATTAAACGGATTCATTTAACATACGCTTGGTAAATCAAGGAAAACAACATTCTCCCCTACAAGATGGTTCTGGGTAATCTATTGTCACTTGGTACCAATTTAGTGGTAACAAATTGAAAATGCTTCCTTCCCTGCAACAAAAATAGAAATAGTAGCAAGAATAGAACAAAAGAGTGAACCAGACGGATCGTTTCTTGATTCAATATGTGCAGCCAAAACCTTCATGCTATGATTTAATATACAGAAATCTTCAAGCTTTAACTGAATCTGAGTTGCTGGAAGCTATTGAATGTGCTTTCCTTTCTGCTTGAAGCGATCTACACAATGCTTCAAGCTTCTCTTTCTGGTTCCTTGTTTTCTCCAACTGTTTCTTCAAGAATTCACGCTGCAGAGAAAACAACAGATTTTAAGGTTCCTATTCAGAAAAACAAGTTCTATTACGCAAACATAACTTGAGCATCAAGCGATAAAACAACATAGACAGTCTTTATTATTTATAAGAAGAAGCTTTGGAGAAACTAAAGTATAATTCAAGTTATCAAATGCACAAAGTGCTACAACAAATATCGACCTGGGCAACAACGACAAGCTTCATGGTTTCGATGCCACGCAACCCACATAAGATAGACAGAAGATAGATGTCAAAAGCATATTACAAAAGAGAAAAAGGTCATGATATTTGCTATTATTTTATGATGATATGCAAATGGGTTGGCTGGTGGTGGCAGAGCTGACTGGGCTTTGCTCGCGTCGGTGGTCCAAGTCTTGCGGTGGTGTTGGTTTGATCAACACCTATGAATATAGAGATTTTTCCGGACAGCCAAGAAAAGTATTTGGGGCCTTAACGAGACTCTGATGCCATGTGTACCGGAACAGAAACATAGACATGTCCAGAAAAAGTTAAGGCTATCAATACAAATCAATACCTAATTGAAATAGGAGTAAATCAATCTACCTACTATATTTACATATGCTATAGAATATTCACAGGATTCTAACAAAGATATTCACAAGAGACTTATCCTATTTGAGTGATATTATCATAGCAAAATATGGGGAAGACAACAGTTGGATGACTAATGAAGTGCACTCTCCTTATGGAGTTGGTCTGCGTGGTCTATAAGAGCATTGTGGCATTCTATGAGGAATCACACCTCCATAAAGGTGAACAATGGGTACAGAACATCATTTTGGGAAGATAACTGTTGGGTAGGGGGTGTCTGGAAGATATATATATCCTGGTATTTATGTACTGTCTATGCAACATCAGATGACAGTAGCATATGCATGGTCCTCACAGGGGTGGAACATACAACTCAGAAGGAATTTCAATGACTGGAAAGTGGATACAATGACTGAGCTTTTAAAAGAGCTAGAAGATTTCAAAGGTTTACAGGAGGGTGGCAGATTGTCTATGCTGGAAAGAAGACAGTAGGGAACTCATTGAAGTTAGCGTAGCTTACAAGCTAATTGAATCAAGACAATTAACAGATAGCTCTTTGGAAAGAGAAGATACCCTTCAAGGTTTCTTGTTTTCACGTGGTTATTAGCACATGAAGCTGTTTTGACCCAAGATAATCTAGCAGGAGAAGGATCCCCCTTTGTTCAAGATGGTTTTCTTTGTGGGAAAAAAATTAAGACAGTCAGCCACCTATTCTTACATTGCAAGGTCGCAGATAAGCTATGGAGGATGTCTACCAAGATCAGAGTCATAGCATAGACAATGCCCCGGAAGATAACTGAGGTTCTTTTTTGCTGGGTTGAGGCTGGAACGGGAATTGCAGACAAGAATAGATGGAGGAGGGAAGGTCCAAAATATTGCTTGAATTTGATGCTCCCAGGCACGGTAACCAAGGACCTTCTCTCTCCTACTTCCTAGGATAGCAGAAGGCTCACGCCGGTGCCAACCACCATCAACAGACCTTTCTTTCTCAGCCAATCAATACTCACCCACTATGAGAATTGCTTCAACCTTTTTTCTTTTTTCGTTCACTCCACAGATTAGGTATTTACTATGGCAGACAACAGAATCTATTTTAACGCAGGCTTCAAGTCCTTCGACATCACAAGATGGAGTTCTGGCAACACAACCTGGTTTGACTGGGTAGTGAGAAGTAAAAAAAGAATGTGAAGGATAACGCTGAGCAGAAAGATAATGGAATGGATTTGTTATATCCTCAAGGAAGCCTCCAACGACAATAAGAATCTGGTTAGAAGATGGAGGACAAAAGAACAAATTTCAGAATTTTACGGCACCAGAAAGTACAACGTACATAGAAGGTACATGAGTCATTTGGCCCTCATAGGAGAAACCAGAGAAGTTATTATTGTTCCTGAACTTGGCATTAATGCGGGATGGAGAGACA
>JAJOOO010003736.1:0-28254 GCA_029582685.1 Solanum piurae
TTCGTTATTTCAGGAACTTCCCCATATACAAGAAATTTGTAAACCTCTATCAAAGATCGAAACTTTTTATTTGTCTCCAAATGATGGTAGACCTGTTTGCCGACAATTATAGAATATTTATTTTGTCATAATTTCATCAAATAAAATTTGCATAATCGATTTTTTTGGCAGGAAAACATGTATAATAATCAAAAGAATACTTACATAATCAATTATTAAACCACCTGGACGAGAAATATTCTTGATGATCCAATTTTGCCTTCTCTGTTCAAATGTATGTGTATGCATGTAATGCATATTTTTTGGTATCATTTCATTCTGCAATCAAAATAGTATTTATAGATTTCAAATTTATCAAATATCCATTCTCAAAAGGTAATTATCTGGACAAAGTGGGGAGAATCAACATTTTGTCATCAAGTAATACACAAAATATTGAAGCATCAATATTTTATATTCTAAAGGATCATGGTCTGGACAACACAACACGATGAAGTATGTTTCTTCTATGTTTTCTAGAAGGTTAGGTCAAGCCTATAACTGTTTCCGACGTATTTGTACAATTAATTTTGAATGAAACTCTAGACTTATAAAAGTATTACTATTGTTACTATTATATATATATATATATATATATATATATATATATATATTTGTAGGGCAGATATCTCTATACTGCTTTGGACTATTTTTTTCTTGAGCTAAGGGTTTATCGGAAACAACTACTCTATCTCCAAGGTAATGGTAAGGTATGTGTACACTTTATTCTTAGCAAACCCCATTTCATGGGATTACACTGTGTTTATTATTATTTTTTCTTATTATTATCGATATGGCATATTTAAATATTGTTGTTGTAATACAATTCATATCTTTTAGCTTTAGAGAAGAACATTTCTATTGTTTTCATAAAACCATTAATATTAAAAAGTTGTTCAAGAATTCATCAAAAGATTTTTGTACATGTCTTAAAAGGGAAAAAAACAAACTTATAATCGGAAGAACCTTTCAAAACAAAAAAAGAACTTTTCAAAAGTGTACCTGCAAAACATCAACCTGTGCTTTTTCTAGTGCAATAAAAGATATAGGAACTTCTGTTAATGTTGCATCCTCATCACCATCAATTCGGTCCTGCTTATCCATATTCTAGTATGAAAAAAATAATTAGATATTTTATAAACTGGAAAATTGTGTGAAGTAATTGAGAACCCCATTTCATGAGATTACACTAGGTTTGTTGTTGTTTTTTTATTATTATTATCGATATGGCATATTTAAATGTTGTTATTGTAATACAATTCATATCTTTTAGCTTTAAAACCATTAATATTAAAAAGTTGTTTTACAATTCAAAAGATTTTTGTACATGTCTTAAAAGGAAAAAAACAAACAACTTATAATTGGAAGAACCTTTCAAAATAATTAAAAAAAACTTTTCAAAAGTGTACCTGCAAAACAACAACCTTTGCTTTTTCCAGTGCGATAAAAGATATTGGAACTTCTGTTAATGTTGTATCCTCATCAGCATCCATTCGGTCCTGCTTATCCATATTCTAGTATGAAAAAAATAAATAGATATTTTATAAACTGAAAAATTGTGATTATATATATATATATATATATATATATATAATCAAAGTGCTAGAATACCCAAAAACATACTTGTCCATCAATCTTATGCATTTTGTAACAACATCAATGATGGTTATGGTTATGCATCTCTTAAGATTCACTAAATAATTGAATGTGAGATGAAAAGTTCCATCCTAAATTAGAATTTCATTCTAATCAAATTAATATTTTTGGTGAAAATTAATTTTAAAAGATTCTATTTCTAAGGAAATTCTTAAACTAAAAGATGTACAATAATAAGTAGACATATGTTTTAGTATTCAGATATTAATACATTCTCTTAATACTGAGATGTCTATTCAAAGATTCATGCACTTCTATCATTCAGATATGCATTCAAATTTTGACGTCTTATATATAATCATAAAAAAATGAGGCTTTAAACTTGCTAGAAAACTTATAATACACTACTACTATTACTATTATTTATATGTATTCAAATGTTGTTTTACTTTTTTTTATTTATGTCACTATAGCATGATTAGTTTAGTTTAAATAGAGAAATGAGGATTCATATAGCCAAATTCAATTTTTTTGAATTGAGATATAGTTAAATGTTATTGTTATGTGACTTAAATGTTTTAGGTCTAGAAAAAAATTACCTTTCTTTCGTAAGATTACTAATACTAAAAAAGTTTTTATCGAATAGAACAAAAGATTTGGGTACCTGTTTTAATAGAAAAAGAACTAAATACCTTATAATAAGTATGTTAAACAATAAAGTTTTTTTAAAGCTTACCAATGAAACATCAGCTTGTGGTGCAATAGAAGATATGGGAATCGCCATTATTGCATCTCTACGATCAACTTTGTGGTGTTTATCCATTTTCTAGTAGAAAATAAACACTTAGTTATATATTATGTAAAATTAGAAATTGTGTGAAGTAATATTGGAGGAAATAATAAAAAAGATATCAGTTAAAGAAATAATGATGAAATTGCTAGTTTGCTAATAATTTATATATATTAATTAATATTTTAATACTTGATAAAGTTCTAGAATATCACAAAATATAAAGAAATAGATGTTTTTTCATAAATCTTATGCTTTCAATAACAAGCGCAATGATTTTCTTGAAAAACTCAAGTTTCTTTGTAACTCTTCTAGCATCTTCACATAAAAAGGGTTACTTTCTATTCTTGTTAAAAGAAATTATAGTTTCAATGGTTACACAAACTAATTTGTATTTTAATATATTTATCTATAGCAAAGTTTGAGAGGAGTGATGATAGTAAGTCAAGTGCTCTATGTTAATTTAATATTTGTTCAATTTTCATCAAAATTATCATGCTTAATTTATAGGCATTTGGACAGGCGATTTCATCTTGTGACTTGAAATCATGAGATGAAAACCAGCATTTGGACAAGCGATTTGATCTCGTGATTTCAAATTTTGAGATGAAATTCCAAACTCTCCAAAAAAATATTTGATTTGGAAATTTTATATCATTATGTCACATTTTCAACTACAAAAATTGACGCACATGTTTATATTTTATATTAAAAAAATCATATATCTACAAAATATTTTGCGAGAATACCAAAGGAGTAATGAAATATTTACGAAATATGAACATGATGATATAATTACTAAAGATATTGACCATGTTCAATTATATTAAAGAGTACTACACTACAACTCATGTTTAATGTTACCATTTTATTGAACTAAATTAAAGTTCAATCAATAAATGTTGTATTATTTTTTTAGAAAAACTTTTTGATAGTGTATTATACTTTTGTTATGAACTTTTCCTTATTTGGTAAGATTGTAAAAAATAATTTGAGGTATTTTTGATAGTTTTCATAACTTATGGAGATTTTATTTTTATGAGCCAAAAATACAACTTTAAAATTCAAATTACATGTCAACACAAAACTTAACTTGATTTTATATCACAATTTCATCTCATATGGATGTCTATTAATCTAACTTTTTTATATGGGTATAAATGGCTCAAAAGACTTTTGTATATGGTGAGTTTAATCAAGGGTAGATGTTTGATTTTTTTTCATTATCTCACATATTTTGTACTGAGGTGATACCATAGTAATTTTCTAAGTCATGTATGATTTCGATTTAAAAATAAATATTTATATGTTTTTAATACTTGAAAAAAATCACTCACTAAAAATAAAAATGTTCTTCATGCATCATAGCCACCATCATCTATTATTTACAATTATTATTGACACCAATCGTCATTGGGATAAAAATCATCAAACTTTATCGACAATTACCATGATAAATCACAATTATATTGTTAGCCACCATCATCTTTCACTACAATCATTAGTTATCATTATTGTCCAACTATCAACCACCACCAAAATACTACATTCAACTTCTACCACCATCACTATCAATAGCTTTTATCAACAACACTATCATTAGTTAATACAACATCCTCAATCGACATCCACCACCAATGTAGCTAGTCATCACAACCATCAACCATCATATAATTTTTTTAAAAAATATTTTTGTAGTATTAAATTAATTTTAGTTACTTAAATTTTAGGTTAAATGGCTGAAAACACACATTTACTATGGCCGAATTTTTTATAACACACTCATATTTTATGACGGTCCTATGACCCCCCCCCCCCCCCGAATATTTTTTTAAAGCACTTATATGACATTTATCGGGTGGGATAAATAAAATATAAAAGTTTTGTTATTTCGTTTGTACACACTTGTTCATCAAACAATACAAACAAAGGGGTTTGATCATTATCACTTATTTACACTCTTCGAACACACAGTAAAAATGGAGATCCTTTCATTCACACTTCAATTTTTCCTCGAAGAAACCAAATGAATCTTTTGAAATTTAATCTCATGAATCATTATATTCTTTCATAATTGAGTTTTATATTGTGTCACAATTGATAAATGTCAAACGAATGCTTAAAAAATATTCAAGTGGATATTATGTCTTCCATAAAGTATGAGTACATTACTGCTAATTTGGTCATAGATTATATCATTTTTGTCATTTTCCCTAAACTTTGTGCTTATTAAACTTTAAATAAATAACCATTTTACATATTCTATGTTCAATAATAAGTAACCTTATTATTTAGTATTCATAATTTAATACATCGTCTTAATATTGAATAGTCTATAAAGAGATTGATAATGTACATCTTATCAGTCAAATATATATTCAGATTTAGACATCTTCTATATACTCTTAAAACAAATATGAGGCCTTAGACTTGTTAGAGAAATTCTCAAACTACTATTATCATTATTACTATTACTTATTTGCATTTAACATATTTTAACTTCTACTTTTATTTCTATGACTATGGCGTGATTAATTTAGCTTAAATGGAGAAATGAGAATTTATATAATCAATTTTAACTTGTTTAGGATTGATAAATAATTAAATGTTGTTGTTGTTATGCGATTCAAATGTTTTAGCTTTAGAAAGAAAACCCTTCTCATTCTTCCATTAGATGACTAACATTAAGAAAATTGTTTCCAAATGAATAAAAAATATTTACATATGTTAATGCTTAAAAAGATCTCTCTAAAAATAAAAACTCTCTTCATACATTATAGCCACTAATTTTATAATAGTGAATAATATCGTATGGACGAAAGTTGTCTTGAAAGACCTATCAATTTTTGGCATGAATGTAGGACGTAACTAAAAAACAGCAAAATTGGAAAATAGAATTTAGACTTATATTTATCTATATGAAATATTCAAATATTGATTTTGTGATACAATCCTTATGTCTTAGCTCTAGAGAAGAATATTTTTCTTTCTTTCATAACACAATTAACATTAACAAGTTGTTCAAGAATCCATCAAAAGATTTTTGTACACATCTCAAAAGGAAAAAAACTTAACACCTTATAATTGGAGGAACTTTTAAAAAGCTTACCTCAACAACATCATCTTTTGATTCTTGAGGTGCGAAAAAAGATATGGAAACTTCCCTTAATGTTGCATCTTCATCACCAACTTTGTACTGCTTATTCATATCCAAGTAAAAAATATGAAAAAATTAGTTAGATCTTTTGTAAAATGGAAACTTGTATGAAGTGTTGGAGAAGATTTTCAAAAAAGATGTAAATTGCTCACTTACTATATTTCAAGTAATATTTTAATAACTTAATCAAAGTGCTACAATACCCAAATAAAAACTTGAAGAAAAAATGTATGTCCATCAATATTATACATTATGTAACAAGATCAATGATGTTTGTGGTCTTGCATCTTTTAAATTTCACTAAATTCATTGAATGTATTACAAAAAAATTCATCCTAAATCCAAATCTTTTTCTAAGAAAGTTATAATTTTGGGTAAATCAATTTTAAAGCTTTTTTTTATAATGAAATTGTTAAAAGCTGTCACAACATCTATCACATACTAAATTAATCATCACCACAGTACCAATTATTTCTCTTTTAATTTGGCCAAATCTAAGAGGATCAATCTCCTCTATTCTGACCTAGATTCACTAAAACTTGAATCCTTAAAATGAAAAAATGGAAAGAAATGGCTAGATAAAGAGGAAAAATCATGAAAAGCTTAAATCCATCTTACTAGTGGTTATGATAAATTCCCAAATTGAAAAACTACTATATTATCCATTGCAATGATATGTGAAATGACTCTACCTAGTTATTATTGATATAATTATCCTCCCTATTTAAAAACCTTGTATACATTTTTTCAGAAATGTTAAAATATGAAAAGATCATTTGAGATAGTTTGATCATATCATAGGTTGTTCTATAGATGAATCGGTCTATTCGTGTAACAATATGGTAAGTAGAAGTATTAAATATCATATAGAAGAAGGTTTTCTATGAAGACTTATCAGTTTTTGACGTAATGCATACTTAACTAAGAATATCGCACAACGGAGAAAAAAATGTGTATGGGTGATATCTACTAGCAAGTATTAGAATTTAGGTCTCATTTGTTTGCATTAATTAAGATTTAATTTTAATCATTCAAATCTCATCCATTAAATATGTATGTTTTTTAGGTCTGAATCTCAATCATTAAGTACATTTTGTTATGATGCGGCCATTTGTTGGGTCTGGATAGGTATAAATGCTTAGATCTATAACAATGTCTAATATCATTGATATGTCTATTCAAAGGTTTCTAAAAATATTGCAGTTCACTAATTCCATCCATTCACTGCTAGCTCCATACTCCATCATTATCAATCATCATCATAATTGTCCATCATTATCAACTACTATCATCAACTGCTCACAACTGCCATCATCAACGACCACCACTACCATCCCTACAATCAACAACAACAACACTAGCTACCATTTACAATTATTATTTTCATCAATCATCGAGCATTATCGACAATCACCACCATAAGTAACCACTCATCACTATATATATTTCCAACCACCGTCATCATTCATCACTATAATTAACTATTAACCACCCCGGTACTACTGCTATAAACTTCTACAACCATCATTACCAATAAGTACTATCCACAACGGCAATATTAATTAACACAACATACTCAATTGACATTCACTACTACCACCGCTAGTCATCGCAACCATAAACTATCATATAACGTTTTAAAATATTTTGTTGATATATAAAGTATTAGATTAGTCACTTATTTTATTCAATTTTAGGGGGAAATGCTAAAATGACAGATATACTATGGACAGATTTGAAGTAATACACTTGTAATAGTTGTTTAAAGCATTTCTTTGATATTTATCAGGTGAGTTGTATAACAAATTAAAGTTTTATTATTTTATTTTAATGTTTGCACTAATTAAAAGGCAAAAAAAGTTGTTCTATGTTTATCACTTAGTTACACTCTTCGAACAAAATAAATAATGGTAACCCTTTCTATCACACTACAATTTTTCCTCAAAAAATATGTTGAATCTTATAAAATTTAATCTCTTGAATAACTATGTTCTTCCATAATCAATTTTTTTCTTGAGTCACATCACATAAATTTCCAAAAAACACCTTTAAAAATATCCAAGGGGGTACTAGGTTTCCAAAAAAGTACGATTGTTTAGGCGTCATTTTAATAATTTTTCAAAAGAATTATATTTATTAAATTTTTTTCATATTCATATGTATAACGACTAATTCGATCGTTTGAGTGGCCAAAGTCATAGTACCCTGATTGGAGTCCCCATAGTGAATTATCTAATAAGACCTCAAAGATAGGGAGGGTATAAAACCTTATATCTCTTGTTTAATCTATATGGTTTGTGTTGTGATGTAATGTTATGTTGTGTTATGTTAGGAGGTGACCTAGTCATATAGACCTCTAGAAAAGACTTTGAGAGTGATTAAAGAGTATGAAACAAGTATTCTTGTTGCTTGTTGCGTTCATTTTCTGTTGTGATGTCTTCAGATATAATTTTTTTGTTAAATGAGGCTTACTCTATTTTTATCCGAGCTACTTGTTAAGGGGGTATCTATTGTAGTTGTTGGGGTTTCGTTGCAGTGAGACCATTATAGATGGAATGGATCTGTCATAGCAGAGTGGGGCTAGAGTTTAGGGACACGCCACAAAGAGACACCCATAGCGAGTCGAATTTAGTAGAGAGATTGATCATTTCAGTAGACAACGCAAAGCAGAATGCTAATTTGTTTCAAGTCTCTCCTCATAACTTGTAGAAAACAACCCAAAACCCAAAGAGATGATATTTCAAGGGATAGCTTTATTTTCTTCTTTGAGGTAAGTCTTCTCCATCAATCCTTTCATCTAATGATTCACTAAAATCCTATAATCAAAGGGATGATCTTTATGGTAGATTATGGGTTAGAACCCCTAAAATTCATGAATAATGTGGAAAAAACTATTGGTTCAAGTAATTAGTGATTCTTAGGATTCTAAGTTGTTAATTAACACTTTTTAAGATAAAAATGATGAGTTAAGTCTTGGTCATGATGTAGTGGGAACCTAGAGTCCCATAAGAATGAATTATTTTAGCATATAAAGTGCTTTACAGGGGTTAATAGAGTATAAACTCCATGAATTAGGCTATTGTGATCATGGGAAAACTATTGTATGATGAAATAACTCTTAAGTTATAAATTAGACCTTAAGAAAGGGTAGAAAGAAGTGGGTTTGAAAATTCTAAATGCCATTATTTGAATAGTAGATGATTAAATACTTTTAAATTTATTTGTTTTAGACTTTGAGTATTTTGAGCCTTTGAGGAAATGAATGGCTCAAGCGAATCATCTTGCTCAATTAAAGCTCTTCAGTTGATGTTAGGTTACGATTTACCTTGAATTAGACTTTGATTAGTTACTTGTGTGTATTGTAAGTCTGTAAAGAACAGATAACATACTAAGATATATATATATATATATATACACACACTATTCTGATGATGAGTGGCTCGATTTCGATATGAGCTTATGAATAAGCAGTTGTGGGTGATGAATACCATTTCGGTATGATATATGATTGTGTAATGGATTGAGTACCACACAGGTATGGTACATGAATAGATAGGGGCTCATGACTAGTTGAAAAAGATTAAAGTCTTTTAGTATGTGTGTACAGATGAGTGATTGAGTGATTGAGTGAGTCACAGATAAGACTAATGAGATGCAGAGACTTTTCCAATATAACTTAGTGTGGATGTAATTGCATATTTGTGTGTGATTGCTTATATTATTTAGAGTTTGTGATTTTATTATTTCTATTGTGGTGACTTATATATCTGGTGATATGTCGACATTAATATATCGGAAGTGAGATTATATATCCGGTGGATGTTGGCTACTTAACTTGATGAGTTATTGATTATGTCTACCTTCTTGTTGGATTTACATGTCTACTTATTTGTTGGATTTATATTCCTATGATGCCCACTAGTACATGGTGTTTGTACTAATGCTACTTTTGCACTTTTATTTGAGCGCAGACTATGATATAGAATCTTTTACGAGGCCCCACATTCAAAGCAGTTGCACTTCTGATGTGAGGATGAGTTACTCTTTTTCAGGCTGCCACAGATCTTCTAGAGGACCGGTGTTTGTCTCTTTCAGAAATTGTTTTATTTATTTATTTTATCACTCTTCTTATGTAGTTTATTTGAACTAATGTATGATGACTTTTGGATTCTAAATTTATAATAATTTATACATTCACATTTCTCAATGTATTATACTTGAGACTTTATGTCTTATTTCAATGTTTTTAAATTGTGTTAAATGAATCGGTTATAGTATCTTAGTTGGTAAAATATGGTTTGTCCACTGTGGAGTTAGTGTGTGTGTCTTAGATTGTGACAAAGTTGGGATCAAATCTTTAGATTCTTTCATCTCATTATTTCCTTTGTGTTATTACTTTATCCGTGGTGATCCAAATTGGTATATAACATTCACTTTTTCTCTCACAAATGATGTGGACACGCTCAGTAGAAGCTACAGTTGAGGCACCTGAGCCGGCAGTTACTATTGTGATGCGTGATAGTGGAGGTAATCAGGACAAAAACGCAGCAACACCAGCCAGGACCAACGCCCCAGTTGTTGACCAGGTTAGAGACAAGTCCAAGTCCCCACACTTCTAAATAATCTTTAATATGGTAGCAGGGAAAGCAATGGCACTAGTTCAGGAGATTGTTGCGCTAGCTCTAACTTCATCAGATGTAATCATTCAAGTATTGACTTTGTTGAGGGGTTTGGTAGGGACTGAAGTGGCACCCAAAATTTTGACAGGGCATTATTTGTGGTCCAGTATGTTGTTGATACGGCTTCGTTGATAGACAAGGTTTATGAGATAGGGCTATTTTCATGAACAATGACTGGACCGGTGACGACGAGAGACGAGCATGATCTATTTTGAAGATTTACTAAGATGAATCCTCGGTGGTTCTATGTTTCTGAGTCTGAGGATGTTAACAAGTTCAATAACAAACGTATTATTTATTATTCAGATCTTAATACACCATCTTAACATTGAGATGTCAATTCAGATATTCTTAATACATGTCTTATCATTTAGATATGCATCCATATTTAGATGTCTTGTACTCTTAAAAAGACAAATGAAGCCTTAGGCTTGTTAGAGAACTTCTAATACTATAGTTAAATGTTGTTGGTTTTATGTGCCTTAGATGCTTTGGCTCTAGAAAGAAAATGTGTATCTTTCTTCTAAAGACAACTAACATTAAAAAAATTATTCCCAAAAGCATCAAAATATTATTTTTACATGTCTTAAAAGGAACAGAACTAAGCACCTTAAAATATGTATGCTAAACAATGAAGAAACTTTTCAAAAGCTTACCTCTAAAACATCATCTTGAGGTGCGACAGATGATATTGGAACTGCCGCTATTGCTTCTTCAACATCTACTTTGAAGTACGTATTCATATTCTAGTCGAAAATATAAAACAATTTGTTATGTATTTCGTAAAACCAAAAATTGTGTGAACTAATTATATTGGAGGAGATTATCAAAAAGTTTTCCTTTAACTAAAATAAAGATGAAAATTGCTAACTTGATTGTAATTTATATGTGTGTTATAACATTTTGAAACCTTAATAAAATTTCCAAAATACCCCCCAACAAAATTAAAAAAAGGTGATTTTCCATTGGTCTTAGGTTTTCAATAATAGAAACAATGATTTCCTTGAGAAATTCAAATTTCTTTTATCATTTTTCAAGCATCTTCACATTATAAGAAATTTTTACTTTCTATTCTTGTTAAAAAAACTATAGTTTTAATGGTAATACAAATTAATATATCTTTTTAATATATGTAATTATTAAAAAAAAATAAGAGTAGTAATGATTTAAGTCAGATTCTCAATGTTAATTCAATGTTATTTCAATGTTCATGTGGGTATAAATGGATCAAAACACTTTCATCTATTATGCGTTTAAACAAGGGTAGAAGTTTGAGATTTTTTCATTACTTGATTTTGTAGCAAGGTGATGTCAAACTTTAATTTATTTTTATTTGGAGGACTATTTATATGTTGTTGTTATGATACGATTCAATTGTATTCTTTTCTTTCATAACACAATTAACATCAAAAAGTTTTTCAAGTACCCATCAAAAAAATAGTTTACATGGTTTATAAGGAAAAAAATAAGCACCTTATAATTAAAGGAACTTTTTAAGGCTTACCTCTAAATCATCAACTTTTGATTTTTGAGGTGTGATAACAGATATGGGAACATCCATTAACATTGCGTCTTCATCACCATGAATTTTGCTTTGGTTATCCATATTCTAGTAAAAAATAAGAAACGCTTAATGAGATATTTTGTAAGACAAAAATATTTTGTGAAGTAATAGAAAAAGTTTTCAAAAAATGATGAAAATTACTAGCTTGCTAGTAATTTATATTTACATGTCAAGTAACATGTTAAGAACTTAATCAAAATGCTAGAATACCCACAGAAAAAAGAGTCAAAGTAAAAGATGCTTGTCCATCAATGTATACATACTGTAACAAGATCAATTATTGTTCTGGTCATACATCCCAAACGATTTACTAAATATATTGGATGTATGATAAAAATAAATCATTCTTTATCAAAAATTCTTTCTAAAAAAGTTTTAAAATTTGGAAAATATCAATTTTTAAAATTTCTCTTTTTAAAAAAAAAATTAAAGCGCCTACAACCTCTAGATCTATCACAAATTAAATTAATTTCCGCTCAAAGCAACAATCATTTACTTTTAATGGTGAAACCTAAGATGATCTATCTACTTTATTAGAACTTGCATTCTTGAAATAAAAATAAATTATTAGACAAATAGAGGGGGGAGATATGAAAAGCTTAGATCCATCATAAGAAAAATTATAGGTTTCGATCTATTGTGAGCATGCATCTCTTAAGATTCATTGGATTAGTGATAAAAATTTACATCTTAAATTTAAATTTCTTTTTTAAAAAAATAAGAATTTTGGGAAATCAATTTTAAAGACTTCTTTGTACAAGGAAATTGTTAAAGTGGTTGCTACCTTTAGATCTATCACAAGTTAAATTCATTTCCACCATGTCAACAATTATTTCTTTTTTAATTTGGTCAAACCCAAAGTGATCGATCTCCTCTCTTTCCTCCTAGATGTATACTAGAACTTTCATCCATCAAATAGTAAGAAGATAATAATAATATTAGAAGAAAAAAAAAATGAAGATCCTAGATAATTTAATAATAGAAGATATATAGATAGATCAATGAAATGAACAAGGCATAAGTCGCATAAGTCTAAACCTCAAACTTCTTTGTAGCAGCTGAACTGGATTAAGAATCTTCTTCTGATAGAATGAACTCAACAGGCGGAGAAGACAAAGTGAGAGTAAAAAGGAATTGTTTAGATATATACTAGTCTATTTCAGAGTTTGTAGGAAAATTAACTTTGTTTCTTTTAAATGCTTTTTTGGGAGGTAGAATTGAAGGCAAATTCGTATAATCTTTGTTTTGAATAGTTTTGGTGTGTGTTTGATATAATTTCCTTAAAAGTCATTCAAATATTGAAAAGATTTCACTAAAATTATTTTGAATTTTTTTCCTATAAAGTAATTCAACTATAACTTTGTCCTAAAATGAAAAAAAATATTTCTCTCAATAGGTTTCTTAGTTGGTATATCGTGTCTTATTAATTTCTTATCCTCATATCATGTACGATAAAACCTAAATTAAATTTTAATATAAAAATATTAAATTTAGCCATTTAATTTTACATATACGTCAATTTAAGTCCTTAAATATTTTTGCAATTAAATATTATCTCCTAACGAGAATGATATATGGTGTAGTTACTAATTAATATGTTTAGTAATAACCAGGAAGGTTATTTTTGGAAATTTTTATATAATTACCATTTTACCCTTTCCTATAGTGACCCTGAGTTATTTTTGAATGGATTTTGAAATTAATTTTGAGATTTGAGTACAAAGTTGTGAATTTTCAAAGTTTTTTATTTCAAACGGCTAAAGTTGTTAAAATGTAGTTTTTGACGTCTTTTGGAGTTTTGAGTGTCAGAATATAATTTTTATCAATTTCATCAGTTCTAGAATGTGGAAATTGGTCTAAGAGTGTTGTCACATTCAAATTCAGAGTGTTGTTTTAGGATTTGAGGTCTTAAGTTGGAACTTTGTGAAATTTTAGGTTTTGGGTTGACTTTGGTCAATATTCGGGGTTCAGATGCTCGAATAAGAATTTCGAGAGTTACGTTGAATTCGAAAGATGATTTTAGGCCTAAATGAGGTCTAGATTAAATTTTTAGAGGTTCGGGGCTTGATTTAGCATTTTTAGGTGTTATATTCGTTTATTGTGACTTCCAGAAGTTTCAGGTCAAGGAGACCTTGAATTTGTGTTTCGATGGTTCCACTGATTCCAGATTGTCGAGTTTTATCATGTTAAATATATGGTTTGTGTGATACCTCGTGTCATGCCCCGAGGCTACCCTCTGGACGCGTCCCCTAGGATCACGAGTGAACCTAAGCTAACCCTGCTGGCATATCATAAGCATACTAAAGCAAACTGAATCAATAAATATTGTACGGAAGTTAAATCATATAAGAATCTGAAATGATGGAGAATACCCATAGACTATCTGAATAAATGAAAACTGAGAGGATGAATACAAATAAAAAGTCAAACTCTAACACTAAAGCTGAAACTAACTATGTCAGAAAATAGCCTCTAACTGACTAGAAATGTTGGGACATGACCCAGCTAAATCTAGCAAAAACTGAAACTAAAACTAAAAGCAAGAAAGATAATCATGTCACTAGTCCTCGAAGATTAGGACTCACAACTGATAGTGCTGAACTGAAGATCGGGAATTGATCTATGCGTGATATGACTGCTGAGGACCTGAACCTACATCACGAGAAGATGTAGCGCAGAGTATGCGTCAGTACTTGAAGATATTGAGCATGCAGGATAGAGTAAAGATGAATAATAACATAATTGAACAAGCAATAAAATAATGATATAATCTGAACATGATAAGGATACTGGAAATACTGAACATGGCTAAACTGGATGCAATGACCAAGTTTATAACATACTGAACTATACTGATAACATGGTCAATGCAATAGAATCTGACTGAACTGTAAGGGAGCTACTAATAACCGACATAAAATCACATGAGCTAAATGTGGAGTCGGATGTATACACCCCATCGAGAGGACCCAATATACCCTACCAGATGTATAGAGGCATGCTGGCGTGATCACTAAAATGATGCCCACATAGGAGACTTACAACTTACGGGGCACGTAGTTCTAGGACTTGAGGGTGACTGACCCTAGTCCACTCGGTATTAAGCTTCCCATATTATTAAGTAATTAACATTTTATGACTGAAATGTTGTAATACTGGATAGCTCAAAATACTGACATGCAAACTGAGAATGCAACATTAATATACTAATAATAATGCATTCGAAAACTGAGGTATGTTTATATATAACTGAATTAACTGGCCTAGCATGTGTAATTCATGAACTAGAAGAACTACATAGCTAAGGTTCTGAGTTTATGCATGAACCTGAGAAATAACGATATTGAATTCATGATAATACTATTTGGATCACTCTAACAGCTAAAACCCAACAATTCTAACTTCAAGAAACTCTAAGTCTAGATAATATTAAGGGAATCAAGATTCTGACTAAAATCTAGGGACCTAATGGGTGAAAGGAACCCACTAGTGAAATCCCACATACCTGATAAAAAATTCCACAGAGAAATCTTTCGATTTTGGGGCTGGAACTAATGGAACCTTGTTGCGTTCTTGAACTAGGGTTATTGACCTCTTTCTCCTCTTACTCTCTAATATTCCTAAATTTTGAAGAATGATCTGACTTAGGTAAGTTCAAGTTATGTTTCTAGGCTAAAACTGACCAAAACCACGTAGTTTAGGATTTAAACGACGTAGTTTAAGGGTCCAACGCATAAGGAAAATACCGAAAGACCCCTGACTTAACTGCTGTCAGGGTCACCGACGGACAGGACCGACAGATTGTCGATCGACTGACGGTCCGTGCTGGTCAACCGTCGCTCATGACTGGGGGCTGAAAAAAAGAGGGGTCTGATCCACGGACCACGGTCTGTGGGTCCGGCCGTGGGTCGACACTTAGAACAATTTATGGGGATGAGTCTGGGGAGGGTTGCAGATGCGAACCACGGACCACCAGCATGGGCCGTGGGTTGCACCTGTAACTTTTGGAAATCTACATCGAGGTTTATTTTTGGATATGTGGTGTTACACCTCAAAAGTTGAAAAGTCGAAAGGAAAAGACAAATTCAGATTTGGGCACTGAAACAGGTTTTACGAATCCAACCTAGAGACCGTAGAAAGTCCTACGGGCCATAGAAAGGAAGTCTTAGACTTGGAGATAAGTTTTTAGAATTTTTAAATTTCTGAAGTTTGACCTACGAATGAAATGACGAACTGTAAGAAGGTTGATGAGTCATAGATGGCTTCCGTAGAAAGATTCCAGACATAGTTAAATTTTGAACCAAAAGTTGGTTTCTACGGATGGGGTCTACGGACCATAGAAAATTCAACGGACTGTAGAAAGTTCTCGTGGGAAATAATTGAATATTTGGATTTCTGAAGTTGGTTCTACGTTTGACCAGGACGGGTCGTAGAAATTCTTAAGGGTTGTAGGTCACAACCGTAGAAACCATGCGTCAGTTATTTTTAAGGGTATTTGAGTCTTTTCCTATGCATCTGATGCATATATTATATTGTTTTGACCTTTATTTTAAGTCCTATAACTACCCTTCTGTCACGCCTCGAGCCTACACCATGGGCGTAACTACCACTCGAGAACCATTGTTGGTTCCCAAGTGAACCCTTGGCCTGGCTCATTACTCAGCGGAAGACTTACTCAAGCAAAATGGGAACTTCAAATGCATAAATAACTTTTAAAACTCAATTTGAACTCTACTCCAATAATTGTCTGAAAATAATTTAAGAAGTTATAGTTAAATTTCTCATGACGTCACAACATTCCAACAACAAAGGAAATAATGAGAAACTCCTCAACCTTTAAACTATCTATGAAGCCTCTACTATTACAGAAGGATTATCAGTACAAGACCCACGACATCTTAACAAACTAAAAAGTAAAGGAGGCTCACCAAAACTTACTGGAACTGCAAGTGGTATCAACGGAGCGTGTGTTGATGACCTTGAATACATGTATTTGCATCATGCAAGATGCAGGCTAAATGGCGTTAGTACATTAAATGTACGAGCATGTAAGGGGAATATTAAAACATAACATAAGTTTGAACTGATAAAAAGGGGACATACTTACCTCATCTCATCTCACTCAACTCGACTCAACTCAAGAATACTCAAATCAACTCAAGGATGCTCAACTCAAATATACTCAACTCAAATCAAACACACTCAACTCGAAGATACTCAACTCAACTCAAGGAATAAGCAACAATAAAAGATGAAATATATAGAATGATTTTAAAACAGTAGATAATAACTCAATTGTATGCAAAAATACAATAATAACTCTTATTTGGGATAATCTCTAACCGATAACCATCATTATAAGCTACGTGATGATACATCGTCTCACCCACAATGCTAGTCATATACCTTGTCGGAGTATAGGACATCATCAACTAAGTGGATTCACTAAGTTATGCTTAAAAGCAATAAGGAATCATCTAAAAAGTATGACCCTTTACCTATGTTAACATACATATGGTTTATGAGGATTTTGAGTTGTCTGAACTCATCCCCATATCGGTGCTCAATACTACTCCCAATAATATATATAACTCATGCCCAAACGTGTAAAAACATTAATATTCCTCAATTTGAGATAATTACTCAAAAGATACTCTTAAAATAGGTGATTCTCAAGACTCCTCATAAACTCATTTAGAAATCAATATTTCTCTCGTTTTGAATGTAAAAGTGTTACCTGCGCGAGAATACTTAGTTCCCTTATACTCATTTCGACATGTGAAACTCAACTCTCTTCATCCTCATACTCATTTACTCAAGCATTAAAACAAATTATAACTAATAGTAAAAGACTTCACAAAATAGGGTTCATGACAAATTATAGACGTGAATGATTCAATTCAAGGATCTCAATAACCATATATAGAAGTCGATACTCAGAACTTAAGAACTCCATAACTCAAAGACTCAATGATACTACTCATCTTAAGAATGCTCGACTCATAGGGTTCATGCAGAATTATGGGCATGAACAACTCAACTCTAGGACCTCCATGTATAACATATAGTGATCCCATAATTAGAAATATAATTTCACAAAGGATTAGGAACTTAATAATCAAGAACTTAGAACTCAAAGATACTACTCCTCTCAAGGACACTCAATTCATAGAGTTCATGCGGAATTATGGACATGAATGACTTGACTCAAGGGTCTTAATGATAACATAGAACTAATGTGTACAAATCTTATCATTCTCATATTCATGTACTCAAGTCTTAAAACAAGTTAAAATTAGTTGCAAAAAAACTACTCAAAAATGGACTCTAGGGTTTTTCTCAAACTTTACTCTTAATCTATGATTTAATTTGAAATGAAAATTTAAGAGTTATGATTAGGATATGAATGATCTCTCAAGGATTAATGATGATTAGGATAGTTAATGTCAATAGGGAATCGAATAAATGATTGGATGGATAGCATACAGGACGAAAGATGAAAGGGAACGGAAAGAAAAAGTGACCTGATGCTCCGGGAGCAGGGGTGGCGTGTCATGCTAGGCATCCATTTACTGGGGGTCTGATTGAGTGCACTGTTGGTGAGTCGCACCAGGGCTCCATTTACTGGGGTCTGATTGGACGCGCTGCTAGCGCAACGTGTCGCGCTAGGACTTTATTTATTGGGGATATGATTGGGAGCATCGCTCCAGGCCTCCATTTACTGGGGGTTTATTGGGCGCAATGTTGGCGCATCACCCCAGTCCCAACCCAGAAACTTTTGTTGTATTTTTTCTTCTCAATTTCAATCCCTAACTCATCTAGAATCGAATGATTACCTCCAAACTCATTGAGAATCATAAACCCATCACTAATCCAACAAAATCTCACTAAAAAATCATCAAGAATCACCCTCATTCACAAAACCCTCACCTTAAAAACTCAACAAAACTCTATTTTTTAAATAATGAACATAACCTCAAGAACTTCTCATGAATCCGAATCAATCAACTCCAAAAAAAAATCAAAGGATGAATTTACATGATTAGTATGTGGGTGAACGAACCAACACTATGAGAGCTTACATACCTCAAAGTACAATTTTTCTTGGTGAAATCTTGGGTTTGTTGAACAATTGCTTGGAACCTTGAATTTTCTTTTCTTGAACCTCTCTCTAGAAAATCCTAAGCGTTTGGAATTGAATGAAACTGATCCCAAATCAGTTTAGACCCTTAATTTGTGAAAAAATTGTTTAGGCCTAGTGGGGGTAAGGGAAAGACTAAAATACTCTTTCTTATTCGGGTAGAAGGCTTTAACTAGAGAGTCTACACTCAAATAGGCATATCTCCCTCATTCGAACTCAGATTTTAGCAAACTCGGTGGTGTTGGAAAGAGGACTCAAATATCTTAGATTTGATACCTAATGGGCCACCTAGCTCTTTTTGTGCTAAGAAATATGGTCATTTGAAGTTGACCAAAAAATTTAAAAAAAACTTATCGATGACTTGAACGAATTTCTCTTTTGTTCTTTTTGGAACTCGAGGAGCTACATCTAGTGACCTTAACACCTAAGAAATTTTCAATTTCTCGTTAAAATCTTATTCACAAATGAAGAATGGTTCGAGTCTTAGCTCAAAAAATTTTGAGGTGTTACAATATCTCCCCCTTGGAATCATTCGTCCTTGAATGACAGCTGGACTGGGGATGAAACAAGGTTTGTAACACCTCAAAACTTAGCTCAGACAGAACATCAGAAAATTGGTGAACCACGGAGCCCTTCACGGGCCGTGGTCCACCACACGAGCTGTGGAGAGGCTCGTGGAAGTGAGACTGAACCTCCCAAGCTCACGCATCATACCACAGAGCACTCCACGAGCCGTGGTCTTGATTACGGGCCATGGAAGGGTCCATGAAACCTGATCCACCAGACCCCAGCCCAAGTGAGGAACCACGGAGACCTTCACGGTCCGTGGTCCTTCACACGGGCAATTGTAAGGCTCGTGAATGGTCACCTCCCAGAATCCAGTAGCCACTGCCAGCAGACCATGACCCACTAGACAAACCGTCGTCCTGGTGATGGTCTGTCACTGGCGCCGCGGTCAGCCTCACCATATTTTAAGTTAGGGGTCGTTTGGTTTTTTCCCTATGCGTTGGACACCTAAACTACGTCGTTTAACCTCTAAACTACGTAGTTTTTGTTAGTTTAAGCCTAGTAACTTAATCGTATCTTTCCCTAATCAATTATTCACCAAACAATCATCAAAACTTAGAGTAAAATAGAGGGAAAAGTCGAGCATCCTCTCAAGAACATGCAGCAAGATTTCTTCAGTTCCAGCCCAGAAATTGAAAGATTTCTCCGTGAATTTTGTCACCAGGTATATGGGATATCACTAGTGGATTCCTTTCTTCCACTAGGTCCCTAGAATTCAGTCAATTTCTTGATTCCCTTTATCTTGTTTAGACCTAGGGTTTCCAGAACTTTAGATAATTGTTGTGATCTAGTTGTTATAGTGTTCTTAGTCAGATTATCATGTTTTCATAACATTGTTGCTTAGTTTCTTGTATTAAACTCAGAACCCTAGTAGTTTAGATTCGTTTAGTTCATGAATTACACTAGCTAGGTCAGACAAATAAACAAACATGCCTCAGATTTCGAATGTTTCATTATTAGTACTTAAATGTTCCTTTCTCAGATAGCATGTTAGAATATTGAGCTATCTAGTATATTTCAGGTATGTTGTATTGTACATATTTCTAGTGGGAGTAGGCTTAACACCGAGTTGGACTGGGGTTCATTGTACCCGTATAATCGTAAAACTACATCCCCTCGTAGGAGTATAAGTCCCCTCTGTTGGGCATCAAATTTAGTGATCACACCAGTCATGCCTTTATACCCCTGGCAAGGTATATTGGGTCCTCTCGATGGGGCGTATACATCGGACTCCATGTTTAGATCACATGGTTTTATGTCGGTTATTAATAGCTCCCACAGTAAGACTTTAGTGCATTTTGACCAGGTTTTCAGGTTATACTTTGGTATTCAGTCAGCATGTCCTATTCATGATTTAGTACTTGGTCATTGCATTCAGTTTAGCTTTTCAGAATATTGCAGTATTTACATTCATATTCAATTATGTCATTGCTCTGTTATGCTTTGTTCAGTTTATATGTTTGTTCAGATGTATTTTATATCCTACATGCTCAGTACATTCCAAGTACTGACCCAAACTTTGCACTACATCCTTTCATGATGTAGGTTTAGGTACTCCGCATCCAGATAACGCATAGATTGGTTCCTAGTCTCAACTTCAACAGCTTCAGTGGTGAGTCCTCATACTTTGAGGACAACAAACATGTTTCCTATATTTAGTCATTTATTTCAGTTTCAGACATGTCCCAACAACTCTAGTAAGTTAGAGGTTTTTTCAGATATAGCACTAGATTCAGCTTTAGTTTTGAGTTTGATCTTCTTGTTGTTATTGGACTCATAGTATTTTATATATTTAGATTAGTATTGTGTATTCCTCGCTTTCAGTTAATTATGGTTTTAAGCTTCTGCATAGTATCATTAGATTCATATTGTTTTAGTATGCTTATGATATGCCAGCTTCAGGGTTAGCTTGGGGTCACTCGTGATCCTAGGTCTCGTGTTTACGTCCAGGGGGCAGCCTTGGGGAGTGAAAAACTTGGTATCAGAGCATTAGGTTCAAGAGTCCTAGGATATCTGAAAGCCGCACTAAGTAGTGTCTTTTTCGTGGGTGTGAAGTGCACCACATCTAATGAGAGGGCGGCTACGAAGTGTTTTAGGAAAAAATCACTTTCTTGTTATTCTTATCGTGTGTGGGTATGATCTCCTTTCTAACTCATCGTTATGTGTTTCAGATCATGGCTCCTCATAGAGCTTATGCAAGGAATGCTTATGCACTATACTAACATTATTCCTCTAGTCCCAGATCATGAGGTTTCAAATGCAAAGTTTCGGAATTATCTCCAGCTCTTGGCTCAAAGTGTGGCTAACCAGAACAATCAGCAGCCCCAGTTCCTACCAATGCTAACAATGGGTCAGCAGCAGCCAGGGTTCAAAATTTTATTCCAATGAATCTGCCAGAATTTCTAGGGTCAAGGGTTGACCCTCAGAACTTCATTGATGAGGTTAATAAAATCTTTGGAGTGATGCAAGTGACTAGAAATGATAGGGTAGAGTTGGCATCCTACCAGCTTAAAGATGGGGCTCACATTTGGTTTACTCAGTGGAAAGAAAACAGGGGTACGGATGCAGTTCCTATGACTTGGGAGTGTTTTACTAGAGCTTTCCTGGACAGGTTCTTCCCAAGGGATTTAAGAGAGGCTAAAGCTCACGAGTTTATGAATTTGAGATAAGGTACAATGTCAGTCCACGAGTACGGATTGAAGTTCACTCAACTCTCCAGGTATTCCCCACATATGGTTGCTGATTTGAGGGCGCAGATGAGTAAGTTTCTATTTGGGGTATCCGACTTAGTTAAGGCAGAGTGCAGGAATGTTATGTTGCTAGAAGAAATTAATATATATAGGCTCATGATTCATGCTCAGCAGGTTGAGGGAGATAAGCTTAGGCAAATGGCTAAGGACAACAAAAAGGCTAGAACATGCAATTATAAGTACTCTCAGCAGAAATCGGGTGGTGGAAATCGCTCACAGTTTCAGCAAAGGAATACAACCCAGCACCTTCATCAGCTAGTGCTCCATCTCCCAGGTTTCGATAAGATCAAAAAGGTAAGGCATCAGGCTCTAAGTCTCAAGGGAGTGCTTCAGGTAACAGGACTTATCCAACTTGTCAAAATTGTGGTAAGAACCATCCAGGCAAGTGTCTTGCAGGGAAATAAGGGGGCTTTGGATGAGGTCAGTCTGGCCATAGGTTAAGGGGTTTCCCTTCTGCCAGGCAGGGGAAACGAGGTAACAATAATAGGACTCAGTTTATAGCTCCAGCAGCACCAACGGGTCGCCTAACTCAGCAGGGTGCTTCATGCTCCAGAACAGGTTGTATGCTCTCCAGGCTCGCCTGGATCAGGAGATCATGGGTACGTTATGAGTCTTTCACTTAGATGTATATGCATTGTTAGATCCAGGGGCTACTCTTTCCTTTGTAATTCCCTGTAAACTTCAGAGTCAGTCCAGAAACTCTTTCAGAACCTTTCTTAGTGTCTACTCCAGTTGGTGACCCAGTTATAGCTAGACTGGTATACAGAAATTTCCCTATCATAGTCTCTCATAAAGTCACCTCAGCATATCTTGTAGAGTTAGAAATGGTAGATTTTGATATCATTCTAGGCATGGATTGGTTACATTCATGTTATGCCTCAATCGATTGTAGATTTAGGATCATTCGGTTCCAGTTTCCAAATGAGCCAGTCTTAGAGTGGAAGGGTAGTAGCTCAGTGCATGTAGGTCAATTCATATCTTACCTTAAGTCTAGAAAGATGATCTCTAAAGGGTATGTCTATCATCTTGTTCGGGTAAAGGATTCAAACTCCAAAACCTCAACTCTTGAGTCAGCTTCAGTAGTAAATGAGTTTCTAGAAGTGTTTCCAGAAGATCTTCCCGGAGTTCCTCCCGAAAGGGAAATTGACTTTGGAATTGATCTCCTTCCAGATACCCAGCCCATTTCGATTCCTCCTTATAGAATGGCTCCAGTTGAGCTTAAGGAATTGAAAGAATAGTTAAAAAACCATCGAGATAAGGGTTTTATCAGACCTAGTATTTCCCCATGGGGTGCACCAGTGTTGTTCGTGAAAAAGAAAGATGGTTCTCTCAGAATGTGCATTGACTATCGTCAATTGAATAAGGTCACCATCAAGAATAAGTATCCCATCCCCAGGATTGATGACCTATTCGACCAACTTCAGGGTGTTAGTTGCTTTTCTAAGATAGACCTCAAATCTGGTTATCATCAAATCAGAGTCAGAGATAGTGACATTTCGAAAACAGCCTTTAGGACTCGGTATGGTCATTATGAATTTGTAGTTATGTCTTTCGAACTAACAAATGCTCATACAGCTTTCATAGACTTAATGAACTTGGTGTTCAAACAATAGTTGGACTAATTCGTTATTTTCTTTATTGATGATATCCTCATCTATTCTCGGAGTGAGGATGAGCATGCGACTCATCTGAGAGTTGTTCTACAAACTCTCAAAGATTGCCAGTTATTCACTAAGTTTAGCAAATTTGAATTCTGGTTACAGTCTAGCGCTTTCCTTGGTCATGTGGTATCTAGTAAAGGAATGCGAGTGGATTCTCAGAAAATAGAGGCAGTGAAATAATGGCCCAGACCCACCTCTCCAACGGATATTAGAAGTTTATTGGGCTTGGTCGGGTATTACAGGAGATTCGTTGAATAATTCTCATCCATAGCTTCACCATTGACTCAATTGACTCAAAAAACGGTTAAGTTTCAGTGGTCAGATGAGTGTGAGAAAAGCTTTGCAGAATTGAAGAGTAGGTTGACTACAACTCTAGTTTTGACTCTACCAAATGGTTCAAACGGTTATGTAATCTATTGTGATGCATCCAGGGTCGGCCTAGGTTGCGTATTGATGCAGCGAGGTAAGGTCATAACTTATGCTTCTAGACAGCTTAAGGTTCATGAGAAGAATTACCCGACTCATGACCCCGAGCTTGCAGTTGTAGTATTTTCCCTAAAGATTTGAAGACATTACTTGTATGGTGTTCATGTAGATGTGTTCACAGATCATAAGAGCCTACATTATGTGTTCACCTAGAAAGAGTTGAATCTTCGTCAGAGGAGATAGTTTGAATTCCTCAAAGACTATGATATGAATGTGTTTTACCATCTCGGTAAGGCCAATATAGTAGTTGATGCTCTTAGCATATTATCTATGGGTAGTGTAGCACATGTTGAGGGAGAAAGAAAGGAATTAGCAAAATACGTTCATCAGTTTGCTCGCTTAGGAGTTGGTCTTATGGATAGGACAGATGGTGGTGTGATGGTTCAGAATAGATCTGAATTTTCACTGTTAGCGAAGGTTAAGGAAAAGCAGGATAGTGACCCTATACTACTTCAATTAAAGTGTGTAGTTCATCAGCAGAAAGTAGAGGTTTTCTCCCAATGGGGAGATGGTGTGCTTCGTTACCAGGGTCGTTAGTGTATTCCTAATGTGGGTGAGTTGAGGCAGAAGATCCTTATAGAGGCTCATAACTCCAGGTATTCCATTCATCCAGGTGCCACTAAGATGTACCGTGACCTACGGGAAGTCTTTTGGTGGAATGGCATGAAGAAAGACATAGCAGATTTTATGGCTAAGTGTCCTAATTGTCAACAAGTTAAGGTAGAACATCAGAAACCTGGAGGTATGACTCAAGAGATTAACATTCCTACATGGAAATGGGAAATAATAAATATGGACTTCATTATGGGAAATGACGCCCACTTCTTGGCTGTCAAGACTACAGATTCTGCGGAGGACTACGCCAAGCTTTACATTAATGAGATATTTAGGTTGCATGGGTTCCTTTTTCTATCATCTCAAATAGAGGTCAACAGTTAACCTCTCTTTTTTGGAAATCTTTTCAGAAAGGTCTTGGTACTCAGGTAAATCTTAGCACAACATTTCATCCATAGACATATGATTAGGCAGAGCATACCATTCAGACCTTAGAGGACATGTTGAGATCTTGCATGATCGATTTCAAGGGAAGTTGGGATGATAACATACCTCTTATAGAGTTCGCCTATAACAATAGTTATCATTCCAGCATTCAGATGGCCCCTTATGAGGCATTATATGGGCATAGGTGCAGATCTCCGATTGGTTGGTTTGAAGTAGGTGAAGAAGCATTTATTGGGTCAGATTTGATTCATGAAGCTATGGAAAAAGTTCAGCTCATGAGAGATAGACTTAAGACAGCTCAGAGTCGTCAGAAGTCCTATGCAGATGTGAGGAGGAGAGACTTGGAGTTTGAAATTAATGATTGGGTTTTTTTGAAAGTGTCACCTATGAAGGGGGTTATGAGACTTGGCAAGAAAGGGAAGCTCAGTCCAAGATATGTAGGTCCTTACAAGATCCTGAAAAGGGTTGGTAATGTGGCATATGAGTTAGAGTTACCATCATAACTAGCAGTCGTACATCCAATCTTTAACATCTCCTTGTTGAAAAAGTGTGTAGGTATTCGAGTATCGATAGTACCATTAAAAAGTGTGTTAGTGAAGGATAGTCTCAATTATGAGAGGAGCCAGTTGAAATTCTTGATCGTCAGGTTCGTAGGTTGAGGAATAAAGAAGTCGCTTCAATGAAGGTTTTGTGGAGGAGTCAGTTCGTAGAGGGAGCTACGTGGGAAGCAGAAGTAGACATGAAGGCCAAGTCCTCATTTCTTTCCTTCTGATCAAGTTTCCTCTTGAGGTAATAGTTCCTCTCCAGCCTCTTAGCTTACTTTTGCATAAATTCAATCTTCGTATCATGTTCTTTCGGTTGTTCTTACATTTTCAGCATATTTGCATGTTATTGGAACCCAGTTCTGTTAGATATCAGTTTCCAATACTTAGTGGTAGAGATTGCAGCTCCTTCCCTCTATACTCAGCTAGTTTAAACTTCATTCAAGGATGAATGTTCCCGAGGGGAAGATATTGTAACACCTTGGAACTTAGCTCAGACAGAACAACAAAAATTGGTGAACCACAGAGCCCTTCACGGGTCGTGGACAATCATACGAGCCGTGGGAAGGCTCGTGAAAGTGAGAATGAACCACCCAAGCTCAGGCATCAGACCACGGAGTCCTCCATGGGCCGTAATCTAGATGACGGGCCGTGGGAGGGTTCGTGAAACCTGAGCCACCAAACACCAGCCCAAGTGAGGAACCACGGAGACCTTCACGGTCCCTAGTCCTTCACACGGGATGTGGTAAGGCTCATGGATTGTCACCTCCCAGAAGCCAGTAGCCACTGCCAGCAAACCACCACCCATTCGATAGGTCGTAGTCCTAGTGACGGTTCGTCACTGCATCGTGGTCAGCCTCGTCAGATTTTAAGTTAGGGGTCATTTGGTCTTTTTCCCTATGTGTTGGACACCTAAACAACATCGTTTAACCCCTAAACTACGTAGTTTTGGTAATTTTAAGCCTAGTAACTTAATCAGATATTTCCATAATCGATCATTCACCAAAAGTTCATCAAAACTTAGAGCGAAACAGAGGGAAAAGTCGAGCAGCCTCTCAAGAACACGCAACAAGATTTCTTCAGTTCTAGCCTCGAAATCGAAAGATTTCTCCGTGAATTTCGTCACCATGTATGTGGTATTTCACTAGTGAATTCCTTTCTTCCATATTTATAACCTTATATGGAATTATCACACCATCACTATCACGATAATAACATTAACCAACTCCTTCTAGCATCACTCAACTACTAAAGCGAATCACTGAAAATCTTTAGGGTAAAAACTCAATGAGCATAGATGTGCATCTTTCTAAAGTGTATGAGCGTAGGTCAAGAACACAATCCTGACATTAGAAACATAAACAAGATTTTTCAATGACTGGACTTTGAGGAATACGCTAGAGTATGAATGTATTGACATACCACATTAACTTTTCCTGAACATATTACTATCTGATTCTCGACACTTGACTTGGTTTCTAATTTTATCATATCCAACCTTAGGTCTAAATCTAGCACTTGAAAGCTATAGACCTATTACATCATCTCTAAACTGGTCCACATTCCATTTACTCTAATACTCGGGAAAATCTTATCCCACAACTACCAAATTCTCCATAAGCAAGTACTAAATTCCTTCCAAGACCTCTATTTAAGATACTTCTCTTAACTTCTTCTCGTCGGCTTATAAGGTCACTTCATCTAACTCTTAAGGGGAAAAAATAACACTTGCACCAGCCTATCCCATATTGGTAGCTCAATTATACTATCTAGGCACACATGAAAAATCATAACGGACCCTATCTGGCCACATACAATCTAGGGTGTACCTCTTACTGATTTACCTTCATTTCTCTCATCTATGGGTCAAAATACCACATTTTCATTGCAAAGTACCACTTTTATTTCCTCACTTATTTCAGGTCAAACCTACTAAATCATATCTCAAAACTAACACCATCACCCTCATGTTTCCATCTTTTGATCATGCCACTCATCTCGAATTCAAACTTAGTATCTATTTCCAAACACGGATATCAAAATAATTTCTCACATTTTATACTACTTACAACTGCAAGAAAAGTCATGAAACACTCACCCACTAAGATCTCATGATGAGTAGTCAATCTTTAGCTCTCTGTCTACCTACCTATAGATTACTTTCACCTTTCATTTCACAATGTAAGTACTATTTACTCACTTATTGTGCATTATCTCTCAAATAGTTCTATCGTCCTCAGAATACCATGGGGTTCCCATTCTAAATTCATAGGCCTAGCT
>JAJOOO010003737.1:0-43054 GCA_029582685.1 Solanum piurae
CTCGCTCTACTATGAAATCTGAGTTTATCACTCTAGATAAGGCCGGTGAAGAAGTTGAATGACTCCAAAATTTCTTGAAAGATTTTTGGCCCAAACCTATAGCTCCGGTATGCATACACTGTGAGAGTTAATTTGCAATAGGTAGGGCATGGAGCATGATGTATAACGGAAAGTCTTGTCATATATGACGTAGACATAATATCGTTAGAGAACTACTCTCTAGTGGAATTATCATAATTGACTATGTAAAGTCAAAGGATAATGTGTCGGATCCACTTACAAAAGGCTAAACTAGAGAGAGAGTTGATAGATTTTCAAAGGGAATGGGATTATGGCCGAGGACAAGTCATTGTGGCGGTAACTCTACCTAAAAGACTGGAGATCCCAAGATCTAGGTTCAAGAAGATCAAACAAAGTCATTAATGACGGTTCAACATTGTCAAAATAATTTTTTATGGTCCATTCTCATATAAGACAATGTTCTGTAACAAGGATAAAGGCATAGACTTCTTAATGGTTTCTAAGTTTGATACAGTGTATATCAAATAGTGTATTTATGGGATAACACATTTAGAAATCACGTATGTAAGTGTGAAGTGTAAGCCGCTTCAATGAGAATTCGGTAAGGCCAATTCTCTATGCACTTATAAACCAAGACGTGTTCATGGATGAAATGAACAAAACAATGAGAACCAAAAACAGTTCAAGGGTTGATTGTGTGACTTATGTTGTCTAGGTATACACCAAAGCTCGACGGTTCAAAGATATCAAATCTACCGATTGACCGAGTATATCCGATATATGTTCACTATGGAAAGTTCAAAGGGAAATCCACTTATCCAGATGCAATCAATCATTACTTACGAATCACACCATTTTTCATGCATATGTTTTAACAATATCCATTCCCTATTCATGTGGGGGATTGTTGGGTTTTAAAGGTGTGAACAAGAAATGAAAGGTTGTGACTCTCCTGAAGGGTTGTGATTATGCCGAAGGGTTGTGACCTTTATGAAAGGTTGTGTCCTTTCTAAAGGATTGTGACCATTTGAAAGGTTGTCTTCTTTCCAAAGGGTTGTGACCTTTACCCTTTGTTGGCTATAAATAGAGAGGCTTTCTCTCATTTTTCTGCATCGAATTCTTCCCTTCTTTTGCATACATTTCTTACAAAACAAAATCGATCGATCGTGTCTGTGTGTGTGATTCGTTGCTGTCATTTTGAGTTTGTTGAAATTATCGAAGTTTGAGGTACCGCTACTTCTTTAATGGTTAATTCGTTTTATCTTGGGAGGAATTAATCTGCAACCTCGGGTACTTGAGGGGATTAAATTTCATCAGGACACACAGTGAGTTCTGTGGACTCGGATAGTTCTTCGTGTTTTTCTTTTCATCTTTTATTATTTCTGGTTTACTAATCTGAATACAGGTGATAACATAAACTACCACAACTTCATTAGTATCTAACTCAAAGAGATCTTTACTGAGGTCCTTCATTTCTGACACCACTGCCTTGAAGAAAAAGGGAAACTTCATGTTTTCAGCAGCAAAAGATGACAGTCTTTTTCCTGTTTCATCAACCACTTGTTTAGATGTTCCAATAGCGGTTATCTTGAGAAGCTCAAGTGGACAATCACCTCGATTTGCAAGAGCTTGCATAAGGATTGTCCAGTGAGATCCACTTCTAATTCCATAATCAATCAAATGAAGTCGTCTTTCTGACTTAACATTATCCAAAATGGCTTCAATACAAGTAAATTGCGCGACTTGGTAAAAGGGAAGTGCGTCATAACATGCAATTACATGAGGCTTTGAACACAAGAAAAGCTCTTCAATGCCAGTTGGTTTCACTTCAAAATCTACAAGTCTATCTAGTTGTAATCCTGTTATCGATTTTGTCTCCTTATCGATTCTCTCTCGAAGAGCATCACTATAGTAGTACACAACTCTTTGAACCGGAGTACGTGTAAGAGAAGCAGACAGATTACACAAGTTTTGTAACTCCGTTGCAGTGTCTCTTGGAAAACATTTCAGCAGAAGTTTGAAGTATAAGAGCAAGCTGCAAATAATATGAAACTTCAAGAGACAGATCACTATGTGAATTAAGGGGTTGAGAAGCAATGGAGGGATCATCCTCTTTCTTCGACGTATGGTCAAGTAATTGTGCTCGTGCCATTTCAAATATTTTCACCGTCGATAGGACATGAGATCCAGAACTAAAACTGCATGGTAAATCACAGTGTTTCCCTTTCAGATTTCCTTTAATGCAACACTTCTGCAAAATTTGGGATGATGCTGAAGGTATGCAAGAATGAGAGTTTTTCATTTTATCCTTGCCTTTCATTGTGGTGTTTGCAAGACTAGAATTCATTGCTTCTAATTGTATGAAAAAGTATTACCCTTTTTCTAAAAGTCATTTTATTCAAGTACAAAAGACTTTTTCTGTATTCATATTTTTTAATGTAAGGTAGCATAAAATACAAAAAGACAGCACAAGTTATATTCTTTAGATTCTGATTTGCCAGCAGCCGGCCACAAGCAGAACAAGGCAGGAATCTTGCAGTTATGGTGGAGCTGCAAACAAAATTTACCCATAAAAGCAAAATAATTGCAAACATATATTCCCTTACATTCATATTCCACTAAATAATTACACTATATACCCCCTAACTAATTTCGTTTAACTGATACTAAATCAGTATCATATATTATATTGATATCATTAAAATTGATAATTTCGCTTAATTGATACTAAATCAGTAGATATATACAATATTGATATTATTAAAGTTTCTTATTCAGAAATTACTCATAAGTAAATGATACTATAAAAATATATAATATATACTCGTATAGTATAATTAACTAATGGGTAGTTTTTGAACTAGAAACCTTAATGATATCATAATGTGTGTGTGTGTGTATATATATATATATATATATATATATTAACTAATGAGTAATTTCTGAACAAAAAATCTTAATGATACTACAACAATATACATATACTCTTATAGTATCATTGACTAATGAGTAATTTCTGAACAAGAAGCCTTAATGATACCACAACAATATACATATACTTTTACAGTATCATTTATTAATGAGTAATTTCTTAACAAGAAACCTTAATGATTCCAAAATAATATATATGATACTTATCAGGTAAGCGAAAAATATCAGCCTTAATGAATTGGGGGGCGGGGGGGGGGATATGGGCTGTAATTATTATTGTTTTGAGAGAGTAGATATTTCTTAAATTACTTTGGATTGGGACATGTAATTATTTTGAGTTGTATGACCCATTTATGTAGTTTCCTCCAAAGAATTTGTACCTCAATGATGTAGCAAAAGGACAAAAGGATAGATATGCTAGATATATTTGTAAGTTATCATACCAATAATAGAGGAATAATAGATGGCACAACTAGGGCCGACTCAACAAGAACGGGGACTAAAAGCCAAACTTTAGAGAGTGGCCCTAATATTATTATTTTTTTTTTAAAAGGATCAGTATATATACTTTTATTTAATCTAGCTCTTTAAAAAAGTTAAGTCATTAATTACTATTTTGTAATTGATTTATTTTAATAATTCTTTTTTTTTCAATTGATAATATAGGTAATTGATTAACGTTTCAAGCACACCTCATCCAATTCTAGGTGTCAACAATCGTAAATCAGTATAAGACCCAACTAAATGAGTTGGGGTCGAATTTCACAGGGAGCGGTACGTGTTTTAAATTCAAATAAGAAGTGTAAACATGGTCTAATTAGCCACAGGAATAAAAGTTATCGAAAAAAGACATTAATTAAATAAAAGGGTTGACATAAATGTCAAATGGGGGATTTTGGTTTGTAATTATCAGCTACAAGCAGTCACAAACAATTCGAAATAACAATAGGGAGAAGAATTCTCGGGATGTGATCGATTATAGGCAAATATAGGCATATGGGTAATTGCAACTACTAGTAAATAGCTAAATATCAGTGAATAGTCTAGACTATAAGGGAGACAGTTTTCTCTCGAACAACTACCCTAAATCAGGTGATTTCTTTCGAACATCAACAACCATGACATTAAAGGACAACCCACACCTTAATGCATTCACTCTTTTGAGCTAAATGTGTGAGATTAGGTTTAGGATTAACTCTCTTGAGTTGAACCCAGGTCAACCCAATACCCACAAATCATCAATCAATAATCTTAGTTCGAAAACCTCTCTTTCAAGCAGGAAAAGAACACAAATATAGAAATGCATTTGCAACTACAATTCTTAAATTAAGCCATAATTAATGATTAAACTCACTTCAAAGTAGCATTTAAACTAGTAATTAACAATATCCATAAAATAATTTATCCCATAATCACATGATCACACCCCAAGAGTTGGGGTTTTAGCCAAACATCATAAAAAGGTAAAAACCGTTACCAAATCACGTATCCATCAACTGGGTAAGAGTGATTTAGTCTTTACAATGCTCAATTTGCAGAATATTCGAAACCCACTTCCAAAATCTCCAAATTGAATCTCTAAGGTTCTTGAAAAATTAAGAAAAACTCGAGAGAAAACTATTCTGAATGTTCCAAAATAAAAGATAGATAGATAGATTGGTCCTAAATGTCCAAAATCTAATTTATAGTGGCCAAAAATAAGCCATGAAGGACCACTCGATGAAGTAAGTCAGGCTCGCCGAACCACTCGACGAGCCGCCCTTTGACCTCTTCCATCGCCTTTTCGCCTTGGCATTCAGCATCCTCAAGGTTTGTAACTTTGGGCGATCTATCTTGGCTTCGCGAAACTACTCGGCGATCCGCCGACTACTCCTTTTCGCCGCCGACATGGTTCTTTCCTTTAGGGCTTGACACACTAGAACTTTAGGCGGTCAGATAGCCACTTGGCGATCACCAGGCTTTCCTTTCTTCATTTCTTCAGTTTGTTTTGTTCTTTTTTTCTTGTCAGTGTCCTTGCTTTGTTCCTCAGTCCGTATACCTGAAAACCAAGGATTTAACATCAGTTTATGGCACAAATTAAGCATTTGAGGATACTAAATCTATATAAACAAATCCCCAAATGAGTCCAAATCTCGGACTCATCAACACCCCCAACTTAAACTTTTGCTTGTCCTCAAGTAAATCTCAAGTTCAAGAATTCAAAAAGGATGTCTCAAACAGTGCTACAAAAGACTCAACATGAATGCACAAAACGAGACTCAACTTACTCATGCAATGATCAATTGTGCACTCAAAGATTCAAATTGTGACTCACCATTATCAAAGATGCTCAAGTTCACAATACTTTCTCCAAATGCAAGTTCAAGCTCAACAAAGGTACTCAAATGCCCTCACAACAAAGATGATTCCCTATTCACACAAAGTTCTTCAACAATTTATAGTTCCGGAATCACATACAACTCTCACACTCACAAAGATGAACACATGCATGACTTCACCCATATGTTTACCCTTATTTTCCAATCAACATTTGTTCATCTTAGTCAAGATCACAAAGGTCTTTTCAAGGCTTGTAACGGGGTTGAGTGTAAAGGTATGGTCATTTAAGCTCAGTGGTTGCTACCCTCATGAAATATGGTTTGAACATCACTTTCTTCCTTTTCTTCAACATTTTGATTGTGCTCATAATTCACCCCATTATTCACTTTCAAATGGATTACCAGATACCCCATTTCTTTTGCAATTTCACTACTTTATTTCACAACCTTATTTATTCTTTTTGTTTTTCTTTTCTTCTCTTTTTTTTATATGGAGGGGTTCCATCTTTTTCAAAACCATTGCTCAAAGGAGATTTTTTCACACTTCTTGATTTACCTTCTCTTTTCACCACACCCCAACTTAGGCTTTTGGCCTAAGTTGACTATTCAAACAAACCACACTTCATGAGAGTTATGGGTGAATGGATAAAGAGGGATCACAATTGCTCAATTTTCTTCCAAGAAAAGGATAAGGCTCAAAAGAGTTCAAGCAAGGTTCACACCATCTCACAAGGTGCCACAAAAAGAGGTATAATGTCAATTTGTTTCACTCATCAAAATTGTTGTCTAAGATCATTTCAAGAGTTTGCATCACTTATTCAACTGGACCAACGGAGCAAATTCTAGGTGTCATCACACAATGTTCAAAGTAAGCTCATCACACAAGGCATTGGCACCAATATCAAACGAGACTCATTCGAGCTAGTGTGCAATGTTCATCACAAAAGACTTCATTCGATAACCGGCTAGTCACAACGAGATGCAAAAAGTCCATACATTGTCTATGCAACTTCATTTGGCCTCATCGTAGCCGCGCATTCATTTCGTTCAATTAAGATCACTACTCAAGTCATCGGTATTGATCATAACTGATACTCAAATTTTCACAAGAACAACCACAATCATACACAAAAGAGGTGGCACAAAATTTTCAAAATAGGTCAAAAACCATTTCCATTCAAAACAAGGAGCCACAAGATCAAATATCCACAAGACAAGATCAAAACTATCAAAACACAATTTTAGATCACAAAACCCAATATTCACAAAATGTAATCACAAGAGGTAGGTATGGAAATACCTCACCCCACCCACAAAAGAAAAGTAATTGTCCTAAAATGCAACTAAAAACAACCAAAGTCAATAAAAACAACAGAGAAGGAGGTAAAGAATGATCATGTCTACTCAGTTGCTCCATCTGTCGGGGAACCAGTGTCTGGGGTCACACTCAGGGCTTGGGCATCAGTACCCGGGGTAATATCAACACTGGCTCCACTAGAGCCTGTTATGGAAGTCTCTCTCAATGAAGTTTGAACAGCTGAATGTACCATAACCTCCTCAACCTCCGTCAGGCCCTCATATGTGGTCTCCTTTTAGACGTCGAGCTTCTCATCATCAGTCTCAGCCCCAGACTTTGCAGCCACATCCTTAGCTCAAACGTCATCTCCGGTGGTAGCCGGAGGCACATTAGAATAAGCTGGCATATCCGCGTCCAGGTCATGAGGGATCTCCACGGTCCTAAAAAATCATCGACATATTTGTGGACTTCAGCTGGTCCACATCTTTTCTCAACTCTACAATTGTGGCCTTCACAAACATTACCTCATAAGTGGCTCATTGACCTCTCTCACGCACCTTTATCCTTTCCGCGAGGGCATCAATAAACTCTCTAAGAGGTGTCATAGCAGTGGTGAGAGCTTTCTCAATCATCCAAGGGACTGTAGCCTCTATCTTGGAGGCACGCACATCAGTAGAATGGGCTAGATGCCCCATCCATAATGGCATGGCCTGGGTGAGTGGAGGTTGAGATGCAGCAGAACTAGCAGTAGACCTAGGAGGCAGGGGAGCGGTAGAAGAACTCGGAGTCATAGAAGGGGCAGAGCTAGAAATATCTGAAGGCCCAGATACCGGAGTAGGCAATACTGCCTCTGCAGGTAGTGTATCAATGTCAACAGTCAGGGATGTATCCACCGGGGCTGCCCTCTTCCTCTCAGCCTCATCCTTCAAGTACTCTCCCTCAATACGCCGGATGTCGGTAGAGGCGGTGGGAATCACTTCCACGTCCTTCTTCTCATCACGTGGCACCCGGGATCATCTGCACAATTTGGTGATCAACACCGAGAATGGGAGAAATGTTTGGCGCTGCTTGGCCCTCATGGACATCTCTTTTCTAATGATAATACCTAAATTGAGGCTCTTCCCAGCAATAATAGAGCCAATACAGGCTGCCTTCGTGTGGTGGAGGATAGACTAATTCTGGGATGACATGATTGTGTGCTACTGGTGAAACCGAACCAATACCTTGCTGCCACATTGAGGTCTTTCTTCTCGATTGGTACTCCGGCCTCTATCCACCTAGGGGTGCTGTTAGACAAAAGAGGGGCAAACCAGTTTTTCATGTCCTTCAATGAAGTTCTCTTGATCATACTCTGGTAGTCATCTGTAATATTCTTAGTGCACTCCAGTACTGCGTTGATATCATCACTATCACACTTCACTTCTTACCCCTGACAACCATATAGTCTACTGGCTTGAAGGTAGCAACCTTCCTCTTTCCTTGTGGTACCAGAGCTCCATAGGCAGTGTAAAACTCCCAGACTCAATTAGGAATGTAAGAGCCACAGGGTTTAGTAAAAATATGGAATTAGTGGGATTTCAAGGTGCTCCAGATCTCCGGATATCTGTCCACCACACCATCTGTGGACAATCTCTTCTCCTCGATGATAGTCCTCAGCCCCTCGGCCTTTAGTTTGTTGAGAGACCGGGGAGGAGGACCTTGTGCAAGTGGTGCTGGGACCACAACCTGATCTGGAACAGGAGGATGAGGAGTGGTCTGAGGCACTCGGATCCTACACGGATCATGCATCATCTTGGAGCACATTTTAGCTTTCTGGGCCAATAGCAGCTGATCATCCTCAGGCTCAGAGACGACACCCTGAGGATCCTGGTGTTCCCCCTCACTTTCAGAAGTGGTGAGGTGAGTCGCGTAGACTCCCTCACTGTTGGAGTTGACCTCTGGTGATGCAGTTGTGGGCGCCTTGCCCATGAATTTGTCTTTCCCACCAGTAGTAGGTAGTTTAGTCGCCTTTGCTTTGGATGCCGCTACATCCTCATTGATGACGATTCCCTTTGCCAGTTTACGGGGCGACATTTCTCGTCCTGGTACTTTGGGTCTAGCCATATCTGCAAACACATCAAAAAGAGTTAGAAATAGTTCAAGAAAATTTGCAGAAATCAAGTTGCAGAAAGACTCGTTGAACCAGTCGCTGAGTCAATTTGACGAGCCAGATCAGGCTCGCCGAAAGGACTAGCCTAAAAAATTTCTAGAAATCAAGCAAGTCGGCGATATTCAAGGCCCTTCGGTGGATCGCCGACACTACTCGGCGAGCTCAGACTAGCCAGCCAAAATTCACAGTGTGTTTTAGGGGTTAGGGGAGCAGAAAAGGCGATCAAGGGACCTTTCGGTGAGTCACCGAGTGAACTCGGTGAGCTCAGGCTTCCCGTCGAAAGTTAAAGACTCCAAATAGCTAATTCAAGAAATTAAAGGCGATCAAAGGGGGACGTCGGCAAACCGCCGAACCATTCGGCGAGCTCGACCCAGCTCGCCAAACTACCCAACATGCCAAATTCCAACCTCGTATCCCAAAATCAACCTCGCAACCCCCGAAATCAAAATCAAACTCACACACAATGCAATTCACGCAAAACCCACAAGACCCATGCCTCTGAGGTACTCAGAATTCCACCAATTTGGCCAAAATCGGCCATTTGACGTCTTTTGCTCTTAAGAATGACGTCACCCGCTCTATCATTAGGCAAATTACTTCATTTGACTCAATTAGGGGTTAATCAGACTTCACCCAACTAGACCCAACATAAAATCACCGCAACCCAATAATTTAAAGTCGATTTTAACTCATTAAACAGGGGACTCATCATTTTAAGCAATTAGGCACAATTTCGAAATACAAAATTGGTAATCCAACATATCAAATACGATTCACCACAGGCCCAACACACATCATCACAAAATTATCAAAGGCATTCAATCAACTACTAATCTAGAGTTTGGGGTTTGGAAAACCAATCTATTGCCGAATTTAGAATTTGATATGCTAGGCGGCAATGTAATCCAAATCCGAGAATGAGACTAAGAACAAACAACGACTAAAAATAGAAAGTATTGAAGATTTAAAGTGTGGGTGAGAGTGTACGAGGCTAGAAATAGGGGAATATGAAAGATTTTGAAAATTTAAACTGTTTGGCCTTTTAAAACCTTTCAGTTCGCGGCCATTTCAGAGGTATTAGTGGACCACTCCTAACCACTTAGCGATGCGCCGTGTGGTAACTTACCTCGCCGAGTTTTATAGGACCTCGAATCAATTTGGGGGTCCAAACGGTGGACTAAAATTGGGCTCGCCGACCTATTTGGTGAGTCACCGATTCAGCCATTGGTTCACCGAGATTTACAGACTTTCACTTTAGATTTTTATTGGTCCAATGGCGGTCCAAGTTGGTCTCGCCGACCTCTTCGGCGAGTCACCGACTGGACTCGTGGCTCACTAACCTGCACATTCTCAAACACATTCCACTTTTCAACCTGCACAATCAACCCCCATTATTCAAAATCAAACACAAAGCATTAAAAACTTGGGTTGCCTACCAAGAAGTGTCTTAGCTAACATCGTGGCACGATGCAAGTACCCAGTCAAGCTTCATTCTTGGGGTTTGCCATAGTATCACTAGGCAACCCCCCTTGTTGTCTCGGGTTTAGATGAGATGAAATCTGACCCATTTGGGTCTCCAACTGCTTAACTGAGATTGAGTGAGAAGTCACCATCTGGTTGAGAGTCGATACATCATCCTTCATTTTCTTCAACACTTTATCAGACCCTTCAACCTTGTTGAGAATACGTGAGAGCATATCTTCCGTACGGCCACCCTCAGAATCTTTGGGCTTTTGACTCTCATGGGGAGGAACATACCTATACTTTTCCCCTCTCTTTCCTTCCAAGTGGCGTTACGATCACGTCAATCTCTATCACAGTCTCTCGAGCCCTCATCTCTATTCCAACCTTGATTTCCACTCGGCCTTGGGTAGTTAGCACGATAACCTCCTCCTTGGTTGGCTAGGAAGTTCACTTCCTCATTGTACAACGCTTCAAATTTGGCTTCATTGGGATTTACACCACCAACACCCACAATATTAACACTCCTTGTTCCAGCACCCATGACATTTTTTGCCAAGATGTCAAGCTGGGTCATTATCTTTGCCATGTTTTGGACTCTCTCTTGATCTTTTTTTATCTGCTCCTTTGTCATTTTATAATTAAGAGGAGATACTTGGTCCTCACGAGTGTACCATGCCCGGTTAATCTTGGTCATGCAATCAAGGAGTTGAGAAATTTTATACGCTCAAATTACACCTCCCTAAAGAAGTATAAGCGATCGTTATCAAGTAAAGAACCAAACTTGGAGGTTGGGGTCAATCCCACGAGGAATATGGTTTAGACTTAAACTTAACTTACAATTATATTATTTTAGTCAACGTACTTCCAAAACAAGTAATTAAACGAAGGGGGGGGATTTGTGAAACAAATTTTGGAAATTATGTGAACAATCAGTGAGCAAGGTTCAAACTTTAGTTGTTATCAAGATGAGAGAGAAACTAGGGTGTACGTGTTCCCCATAAGCTCATAACGCGGTAATCCTAGTAATAGTAATTCTTTGCTAGTGTATTACATGCAAAGTATTAAGTTAGGTATCTCTATATCCTTGGTTCGGCAACTAGAGAATTTCACCCCGCACCTTGGTTCGTCTATGTATGTATAATTTACTAACCCTTACCTTTACCTCATATTAGACATCACATCGATGTATGACTTAGTTTTCACCCTCGCACCAATTGACATTAGACTATTAGATAGTATCACACTAAATCTATGTTGATAATTCTTTTCTTATTAACTACCTTGTTGGTCCGGTAAGTAGCAACAAGGTGAGTTCTAACGTTTGCAACCGCTAAAAAGACTTCTAAACGAAAGAATTATCAATGCATACAATAACACTATTCAAGAATTTCTTAGTTACTATTCATACTTTGTTAATCGCTCATGGTTCCCACAACCCTAGTTGTGAATTTAATTACCCATAGTAGCAAGAACACAATTCATATTTTTAGATGAAGAAATCATGAACTTACGTAATGAGAAGAATAAACCCAGAATCTCAACTTGAATTTCAAAGTCAAAATTTTCAAAACAAACTTAGGAAATCAAGAATTGCTAAAATTGCAAGTTAATCTCCAAAGCCAAAAACTAGAATAAAAGTAATGAAGTCTAACCCCAAAAAATGAGGTTTACATGCCCTATATATAGAAAAAACAAGTCCCAACTAAAAAGAAAACGAAATAAGGAAATAATGTTTCAGGACGCGGTTTCGATCTACGACACTGACCTATGGACCGTGGATTGACCTATGGTCCGTAGGTCCCTTCCGTGGTTCAGGACTTAGGCAAATTTTCCAACTTCACAAATCTTCATATCTGACGCAATCGACAAATCAATAGTACAAATCCACGGTTCGTGAATCCTCCTCCGTAGCTCCATACTTAGAATCTTCAAAATCAGGTACTAGAACCCCCTCTCTGAATCATTTGACGGACTAGCAGGACGATCCGTAGGTCGACCTACGGTCCGTCGTTTGCAACCGTGGTTCCACACTTGGTCAAGAATCCCCTGATTTTCCTTCAGCCTTGCCTGCTCATCTACGTCTACCATCTACGGGGCGTGACTGGACCTATGGTCCGTAGTTCACGTCCGTAGATGCCCTTTTCTGCACATTCTTCAGTTGTGTCTCTCAACTTCCACGTCCGAACTTATTTCCTACAAACATGATAAAAATACATTAATACCAATACAAAAATGGCCCTAGACACACACAACTCTTAAGTGAAATGTATTAAAAATATCGTAAACTCACGGTATATCAACACCCTCAACTTAAATTCGTTGTTTGTCCTCAAGCGACGCACTAAGACTTTAAACGACACTTGTATAGAAGCAAGCATTCTAGATCAAGCAATCACATGGCTCTCTATCTCGACTCTCTTTTTGAGTGCAAATATTTTCTCTTAGACTCAACAGGCTAACTCGTGCGGATCAAAATATGACAAAGATCGACCAATCAACACACAACATACACTTTTTTCTATCACCAAGGTACCAACTTTCCGACAATGTAACTAGTGCCCTTACTTCAAACGAAATCCCTTTTTTACACAATGAATATGATTTTGAGTACAAGGATTCGTTCAACACTCACGCTCAGAAGTAATTTCAAGTACAGTTAGTGCTCAATACCGTAGGCTTGCCCTTATTTTCACTGCTTAGACTTTCCAAACTAGTTGCTAGGATCACTGTAGGACTTTTCTTAGCTTGTAACGTAGGCTCGGGGTCAGGTGTGGTACATTTAGGTACTTTTTAGTGACTTTCTTCCCTCCTTGACATTACATTGGCTATTTACCTCTTCCTTGACCTATTTTTGGCAACTTTTCATCTAATTTTCTTTCCCTTCTTTCTTTGCAACATGGATGTGACTTTTGACTTTTTGTTTTTCTTATTTGTCACTTTCTTTTTCTTTCACTTCTTCTTTTTCTTTCACTTTCTTTTTCTTTTATTTCTTTCAACACTTTTATTTTGCTTCTTTTGCCCAAAGTCACATCCTCTTTCATACTTTTTCTCTTTTCAACACTAAACTTTTTTCATACCCTTTTTTCCATTTGGTTTCCTTTTTCATAGTCACCCTCAACTTATGCATTTTGCATTAGTTGAGGTGCACAATGTCCGCTGTCGGACTAGGGCCAAGATCAAGGTAACTTTTGGGCTTAGCCACCCTCAACTTAGGCTTTTGGCCTAAGTCAAGGTGCACATGTCCAAGGAGGGACCGGGGCCAAGACACTGTTTTTAAGGGAAGGTGAGTTAAGTGAATCAAAAGAATTGGTCAATTTTAGGCTCAAATATTTGGATCAAAAGGGAATAATGATATCATTTGGTTTGATCATTTTAGGCTTAAGTGCACTAATTTGAAAAATGGCCTATGATAACTTCCTAACTTCTAGCCTAGATTATCTTAGCAGGACCAACGGGGCAAGTTCTAGATTGACACAAAACTGTCTGAACAATCAACCATTCTCACACACTCTTGGCACATAGTTTTATTATTAGATTATTAGATTACCCAGTTCAAGTTTTTAGCTTAAGTCATGAGATCAAGTTGGTTCTTTATCATGTCATACTCAAAGCCAACACATTCAACTCATTCTGGCCTACAGATTTTAGCATACGTCACAAATTTTGGACGGGTATTATTTCTTTCTTAATTATGCCATCATGCTTTATTCTTTCTCATGCTTCTACACATACAATCCTAACACGTGCCAGTTCAACATAAATTAAACAGTCTCTTGGGGAAATAAAACACAAGCAAGAAAACCCCAAGAGAGGATTATGAGTTGGGTTACTCAGACTTCACCCTATCACTCACAATCCATTTACCCCACCCCCAACAAAATAGAGTGCAATTGTCCCCAATGCATAAAAATAAGAAATAAAGAGTAGGGTGAAGGTGAAGGAAACTTGTGGTGCAAATGCCCCGAAGACCTCAACAAGCGGGTGGGTTTGGTTTCCCGGAGACCGCTGGAAAAACACTTGAGTCACCCTCAGTAGTGCCCACATCATCTATCTCAGCACCATCAGTAGTGTTATCAATCACTCTAACTGCACCATCAGTGGTGCTAACATCATCTCCCATGGCAGTCATGGCCTCAATGGTGGGCCTAGAACTTGAGGCTCCAATAATACTCTCACGAGCCCTCTGCTGACGCAACTCTTCATCTACAATGGAGGCTCTCCTAGCATGTTGATTCTGCTGGCGTTCCCGCTTCCTTGCTCGAGCATCCTCAGTGGTGTCAGAAACATGACTAGAGCAGTGCCTCTTCCCTTGAGCATAGGTGGGCTCGGGCTGTGCTATGTCATCGCTGAATAAGGCATCAAACATGGTGTTATCAGCCAATGTAGTAGGTGCAGACTCTGGATCATCTGTGGGAGGGGCTATGATGGCATCAAAAATGGCCCAGAGACTATCCAACTCAGTCTGAATAAATGAGAAATCTGTGACGGGGGCTGGTCGTGCGAGGACTCTCAATTTGAAGGCATCCAGACGTTTATGAACGGCCTGGACCTTCTGGTACATCATGGTATCCATGCTCCGCTCCATTCTAACCTAAGACTCTGCAATAGACTTTTGTATCCATGTCTTCACATGATGGAGCAGTGTGGGCAACTGAGCCTCTAATTTCTGAACATGAACCAAGGGCACCATAGCATCTCCTGAAGGCGGGGTGACTCTGGACGAGCTAGGGGTCCAACTAGCGGCCTGAAATGGGGAGGCCAGGGCATCATGAGTGTGGGCTGGAGAGGCAGGGTCATCACCCTGCATCTGCTCCACATCATCTACTAAATCTGCTCCCAAAGAGGGTACATCTACATGTGACTCTCGACGTGGTGCCGCCATATTCGCCTCATCCCGAAGCAGGCCTATATCTAGGGTCCCCATTGCCCGAATCAACTTGTCACAATGCCAGATCGACACTTCAGAGTCCCTGCATAACTGAAAGATGAGGCAAGGAAAATGGTAAGTGGTGTATGCCTTGAAAGCCCTCTCATGAATCTCCACAATGATCATGCGAGAAAAATCAATCTCAAACCCCGCAACCAATGTTGCTACCATAACAGTGCGGTCCCAAGTGAGTGCATTATCAGCCTTTGTGGGAGAAACCCAATTCCGTACCAACAGCCAGAAAAACTTAGCCACAAATATGAGAGTGGCCTTCTTGATCCTTCAGCCCGGAGTGGTGACCCACTCGACTCGCTCTCCGTCAGTAGCAATATAACGAGCCAACCAGTGTAATATAATCTCCTTTTTCTTGGTACTTCACTGGAACTCCCTGCCCCACACGATGTCCCATCTGTAGTCAAATTTGGCCGTGTTGAGTGCCCAAGTGTGGTCAGGGCTAGGGCCGTAGAGGAACCAGCGGATGGTGTTCTCAGAGATGTCCACAGAAAACCCGTGCACTAGTGTAGCCTTGAGTGGTGTCTGGGCTCTGGGATTGGCATTTTTGTGAATAGAGTCTCGAAGAGTGGCTACGTAGGAAGTATAGAACTCTCTCATGATCTCCTTGCTATATGTTCCTAGTTCCTTGCCCATCCACTTACACTTATGATGTCGAAAGAGCTGGTGGATGTCGGGTACAGTGTGTAGGCTCCCCGTGAGAACTCTGTGCTTCTCTGTGATTAGCCGGGCCATTTTCTCTTTATCATTCAACATCTTGGCATCCCTGTAGATTTTCCATTGGCCCTCCATGCACCATCTATTGTGTTCCTCAGCAACAGGATAAGGGTCGTTGTTTTGTGGCACTTGAACCTCCCCCGAACTAATAGCCGCATCAGATGAGTCAGCCTAGCCATGTGAACTCGAGCCTGTGGCGAACCCAGAAGCAACCCTGCAGCAGACGCAGACTCAGAACCGGAAGCAGACCCAGCCTGTGACCCGATCAGTGAATCCTCCTCATCAGACTGGAGGCAGTGACTACGTCGGGGACCACCTTCTTGGCTTTATTCCAAGTAGCCCGGGGTGTTGTGGGTGATGTCCTTCCAGTGGGGGGGACATATTTGGGGTATTTTACAATATCAGTATCCTCGTCGATTAGCCGACGGGTAGAAGCCATTGATTTTGATGTACCCTTGACGGCTATAGCTTTCTTCGGGGCCATTGTACCTGTGGGGGAAAATTAGTACCAATATGAACTAAAGACACACTCGAATATTTTTTTAGAACAAATAATGAACAAATAAAAAAATAAAAAATTACAGACAGTGGCTTCAATGGCCACCTACAGTGGGTTTCTACCGTCCGTAGGTTGACTATTGTCCGTAGGTTGATCTACGGTCCGTGGATCCCCTCCGTAAGTCAGAAGTTCCAAAGCGTTGGGCTCTGATGGGAACCACGGATGTGCAGAACGGTCCGTAGATTGACCTAAGAACCGTAGTCCACCTATGTGGTTCCACACTTAGTGAAATTGCTTTGTGCCACAGACCACAAACCTGATCTACGGTCCGTAGATAGATCTACGGTCCGTGGACGGGGTCTCGTGGATCTAGTTTGTGACAGGTATCAGACACTCTTCACTTCAAAACCAAATTTTATCAATTCAAACCATGGACCTTAGCCTACTCATGCATTTCAACATAATTTTATGCTAGTTTGTCATCCCAAGGGTTCCAATTACTCAATTTTCAATAGGTATTGCATATGAGGCTAGGAACTCTAAGCCGAAACTTGCATTTAGACTCTTAATACATTGTTTTTACACATTACAAAGACAACACAATCACAATATATCGTCCCAAGGGTGTTTCTAATTTTAGTGTAGCATGCAATTTCATACAACAACTACCCAAGGTCAAGAGACATTTCTTGACTTTATGCAACAAAAATGAACCAGAATTCAAAGTGAAGGGAAAGTCGATTACCTTACAAGCAAAGGAAATGGGTGATTGTGTGATGACTCTAGACTTTCAACAACTTCTAATTCACCTTTTGCACCGAACCCGGATACCGAAACCTCTGGGGAATTTGGAATGAAGGAATTTGGGAGAGAGGAGAGTTAATAGGGAATATGGGAGGATGAATGTGGAGAGATTAATGGGGGAATGGTGGTAATATGGGGGGATTTTAGGATTTTGAGGGGTTTAGAAACGGTTAGAAGGAAAATATTGGAAGTGGGGAATGATTTGAAAAAAAAGAGGTTTTTATTTAAAAGAGGTATGGGTCGGGTCAGGCAAAACTAGGGTTTGGACCCACGAGACCCCATCTTCGGTCCGTGGGTCGACCTACGATCCGTAGATGGGGTCCGTAGGTCACTTTTACACTTAGGAAAATTTAGAAGTCTTACCTGGGATCTACGGACGCCATTCATGGTCCGTGGAATGAACCACGAACCATAGATGGGGTCCGTAGACCTCTGCACAGACCTTTTCTGCAGATTTTTTGCTTTTCGCCCCTGCACATGTAGCAACCATTAGGCCTTTCTTTTTACATTTTCTAGACACTTTGTAGACACGGACCCTATGATATATCTAGCCAACACTAAAATAAAAATAAAGCACCTATCTAAAGGAATACAGAAAAGTAAATAAACAAAGAAAACTACTAAACTGAAAAGAAGAACCTATGGTTGGCTAGATTGTACATCTTGGGTTGCCTCCCAAGCAGCGCTTGATTTAACGTCGCGGCACAACGCAGGCCTCTTGATTACTCAGACTTCATCAAGATAGTAGGCTTCAAAAACTTCTTGCACACTTTCCGCGTTTCCCAGATAGATCTTGATATGTTGCCCATTTACCTTAAACCTTGTTCCCTCACTGTTCTCAAGATCCACCTATCCATGTGGGAGCACTTGCGTGACTAAGAATGGCCCGGTCCACTTGGACTTGAGCTTGCCCGAAAACAAACGCAACCTAGAGTTGAATAGAAGCACAAGATCACCCACAACAAATTCTCGCCTTTCAATCCTTTGATCATGTTACTTCTTCATCTTCTCCTTGTACAAGGCTGAACTTACATAAGATTCTAGGCAAAACTCATCAAGCACATTCAAGTCACTCATTCTCTGATTTTATGCGGCGCCCCAATCCAAATTTAGCTTCTTTAGTGCCCACCTAGCCTTATGCTCTAGCTCTACCAGCAAATGAAAAGACTTCCCATATACAAGTTGGTAGGGCGACATACCTATGGGAGTCTTGAATGTTGTGCGATAGACCCATAGAGCATCATAAAGCTTCCTTGACCAATCATTTCTATTAGCATTCACAGTCTTAGCCAAAATCTGCTTGATCTCTCTGTTGGACACTTCAACTTGCCCACTAAACTGCGGATGGTAAGGAGTGGCCACATTGTGGCGGACGCCATATTTCTCAAGTAGCACCTTAAACAACTTAATACAAAACTGAGAACCTCCATCATTGATAATCGCCTTAGGTGTACCAAATCTGGAGAAGATATTCTTTTTCAAGAATGCGGTGACACTTTTACCTTCATTGTTGGGAAGCGCAATTGCTTCCACCCACTTCGACACATAATCAACCGCAACAAGAATATACTTCATCCCATGTGAACTCACAAATGGACCCATAAAATCAATGCCCCATATATCGAACAACTCTATCACCAATATAGGATTCATAGGAAGCTCTTGCCTCTTTGAAATCCCTCCTTCTCTTTGGTAACGGTCACAAGACTTGGCGAAATCATGAGCATCTTGGTGGATGGTAGGCCAGTAATACCCACACTGCAAGATTTTATGTGCAGTTTGAATACCACTATGATGCCCACCAATAGGTGATGAATGGCACGTCTCTAGTATACTCAACATCTCGACCACAGGCACATCACAACTACGATACAAGTAAGGCTCATCCCAAAAGAACTTCTTCACATCATGCATAAACTTTTTCCTTTGGTGAAAACACAAATCCGATGGCACCAGATCACTTGCTAAGTAGTTAGCAAAGTCTGCGAACCAAGGAATCAGATCATGAGAAGCGGCCAATACTTGTTCATCTGGAAAAGTATCATTAATTTCAGCCCAATCACCAAGCTTGAGCATAGCTTGTTCCTCCAATCTGAACAAGTGATCGGCAACCTAATTTTCTGTCTCCTTTCTATCTTTCACCACAAAATTGAACTCTTGCAGAAACAACACCCATCTAATCAACCTCGGTTTTGCATCATTTTTATCTATCAGATACCTCAATGCAGAATGGTCAGTATGCACTATGACCTTAGAACCAAACAAGTAAGATCGAAATTTCTTGAATGCAAAAACCACCGTAAGAAGCTCTTGTTCAGTCACTGTACAATTCTTTTGAGCCACATTTAGAGCTTTGCTAGCATAGTAAATAGGATGAAGAATCTTCTCTCGAATCTGTCCCAATACTACACCAGGTGCCACTCCACTCGCATCACACATTACCTCAAACGGTTGTCCCCAATCCGGTGAAATAATGATAGGTACAATAACTAACTTCTTCTTCAACTCTCCAAATGTTCTCAGACAAGCATCATCAAAATCAAACTTATACTCTTTTCGAGCAGTTTGCACAATAGATGTGCAATTTTGGAGAAATCCTTGATGAACCTTCTATAAAAACCTGCATGCCCAAGAAAACTTCTAACACCTTTAACATAGATAGGTGGTGGAAGCTTTTCTATTACCTCAACTTTTGCTCTATCAACCTCAATACCCTTCTCAGAGATTCGATGACCCAGAACTATCCCTTCTTTCACCATGAAGTGGCACTTCTCCCAATTGAGCACAAGATTGCACTCTTCACACCGTTTAAGCACCTCGGCCAAATGGTCCAGACAACGATCAAAAGAGTCGCCTACCACAGAGAAATCATCCATAAATACCCCAATAGTGTCCTCCACCATATAAAAAAATCGACATCATACAACGCTGGAAGGTCGCTAAAGTATTACACAACCCAAATGGCATCCGTTTGAATGCGAAAGTCCCATAAGGGCAAGTGAAGGTGGTCTTCTCTTGATCTTCTGGAGCTATAGAAATTTGATTGTAGCCCGAATAACCATCAAGGAAACAATACCAACCCTTACCCACAAGTCGGTCCAACATCTGATCCATGAACGGCATAGGAAAATGGTCTTTTTCTGTCCAAACATTTAATTTCTGGAAGTCCATGCAGACACTCCATCCAGTCACGGGCCGCATCGGAACAAGCTCATTTCTCTCATTAGGTACCACAGTAATCCCACCTTTCTTGGGAACACACTGAACAAGACACACCTAACTACTATCTAAAATGGGATAAATAACTCCAGCATCCAACCACTTGATGATTTCCTTCTTAACTACCTCTTGCATAGGCGGATTTAGTCTTCTCTGGTGCTCAATACTAGGCTTGTGATACGGCATGAGTTGAATTTTATGAAAACAAATACCAGGAGAAATCCTAATAATGTCCGCAATAGTCCACCCAATAGCTCGCTTGAACCTCTTCAATACGAAAACCAATGCCTCAACTTGTGCCACATTCAAATCTACCGCAATGATAATCGGTAAAGTACCATCTTTCCCCAAGAATACATACCTCAAAAGTGATGGTAGAGCCTTAAGCTCTAATTTTAGAACCTCTTCAACAGACGGTCTAGCAGGTGGAGAGTTGCGATTCTTCTTGTCTAACTACAATCTCTTTGGTTTTGAACGGAATTCAAATCTATCAAGTGCGGCGTCCAATTCATCATAGTCTTCAATACCAACACTCTCAAAGTTCATCATTACCGTTGCTAGTGCATCAACACCTAACCTCTCTTCAACAGACACTTCAGAACCAGTCTCTACAATATGCGTCACCATGGATACCGATTTGAGCTTACTACTCTACTTCATGGACCTACAGATATTGAACGTTGCCTCTTCATTATTCAATCAAAACTTCATCTGCCCTTTTTCCATATCAACCAAGGCGCGCCCAGGGGCTAGGAATGGTCTCCCAAGGATAATGAGAACCTCAAAGTCAATATCACAATCAAGTATCACAAAATCAGCCGAAAAGATAAAAGACTCCACTTTCACTAGTACATCTTGGAGCACACCAATGGGCTTCTTCACAGTTTTATCAGCCATAAGCAGTCGCATCACAGTCGGTTTTGGATCTCCTAAACACAACTTCATGTAAATAGACAATGGCATCAAATTAATATTAGCACCCAAATCGCACAACGCATTTGCAAAATATAGCAACCCAATGGTACAAAGAATAGTGAAAGCACCAGGATCCTCCTTCTTCTGCACAAGGGACCTTGTAGCAATAGCACTACAGTGTTGCAACTTATAATCATCTTCAAAACTCACATCCCATTTTTTAGTTACCAAGTCCTTCATAAACTTTGCATACCCAGGCATTTGATCCAAAGCTTCTATCAATGGTACATTGATGGAAAGTTGCGTCAACATACTAATAAACATGTGGTATTTACCTTCTTCAGTCTTCTTCACTAACCTCTGTGGGAAAGGAGGTGAAGGTCTAGGCATGGGAACAACTTTCTGGGTTATCTCCACTTCCTTCTCTGTCGCATTCTCGGACTCTCCCTCAATCACATCATCATTTTTACTAGCCTCAACTTCCACCCCAGACGGCATAGGTGCATCAATGGTCTGCTTACCCCCTCGAGTAGTGACTGACATACAATACCCATCATTCTTTGGATTTTGGATGGTGTTGCTACCAAGTGTGCTAGGTTGACATGGGTTTACTATAGTTGACAACTGAGTCAACTGCTACTCGAGATGCTTGATCAACACTGCATGGGCATCAACTTTTTGACCAATATCAGACAAGTCATTTCGCATCTCTTTCACATTCTCATCAGTCGCATCAAACCTCTTCATCATCTTCTGCATCATATCCTCAATACGTGACATATTACCTCCAACTTCCTTATTACCAGATTCTTGATTTTGAGGAGGAACATAAGGTCCAACCAGATCATTTTTGTTGCCATAGTTATTCCGGTTGTAGTTGTTGTCGTAATTGTAGTTCCCATCCCGGACATAGTGACCTTCTCAATTATAGTTTCCATAGTTTCGACCTTGGTTTCCTTACCCTTGGTGCCAATTATCCGAGTTGGAACCTTGGGTGTTGGCTCAGAAACCCCCCGTCTGATCATTCACCAAATAAGCATCCTCTTCATAGTAATATTTCTCCTCTTGTGGTGGTGGAGTCTTGGTCAAGTAATTGACCGCATTTACCTTTTCTGCACTTCCGCTCACATGCTTTAGGACCAACCCCAGTCCTGTCCTCATATGAGCCATTTTCTCACGAATATCATCAGCAAATTAGTTAGTTGTAGCTTGGACTGCTAACGTGTTTCTCCCAGTATCTGACTTTCTAGTGCTCCACATTTTATTGTTTCAGGAAATCTTCTCTAGTTTCTCCGCAATCTGCTAAAAATGCACTCACTATATGAACCTCCAGCGATAGTATCAAGCACCGCCTTACTATTGTCATCCTGACTTCGATAAAAATATCCCTTCATCGATTCATCATCAATACGGTGATTCGGAACACCTCTTATGAAAGCAGTAAACCTGTCTCAAGAACTACTCACAGACTCTCCAGGTAGTGCTATGAAGTTGTTGATTTTATCTTTCTGGTTCAGCTTCTTTGACACGGGAAAGAATCTTGCCAGGAACACCTTAGTTAATTGGTCCCATCTATATATTGAGTTATTAGGGAGCTCAGTAAACCACACAGCAGCATCGCCGATCAATGATAGAGGGAATACTCTCAATCCAATAACATCCATGTCCAAGTTCGGTCGACCCATATAACTTTTGCAAACTCTCCACAGCTTAGCTACGTGCGCATGTGGATCCTTCGATGCCAAACAAGAGAACAAACCCCTCGTTGTAAGCATCCGCATCAAAATGTTACTCACCATGAATGTATGCCCCGGAGGTAAAGGGGTAGAATAAGAGGTTCGTCAGATTCAGCAGCATTAAAGTTTACCCTATAGTTATCACGCATTCTTGGTCCTGGTGGATCCTGTACCCTCACTGCATCTCTCAGTAGATTTTCACCTTGAACCATATTATTCTTATCACCAACCCTCGGAGGCAGCAAACCAACTCCATAACCTAAATTTCATCTGATAGGGTTGACTGGGACCCCTTGGTTGTTCATCCTTCGCAAAGTTCTGTTCAATTCTGGATCGTAGGGAGTAAGTGGTTCACCTTGGCTCCGTGTACTTGACATACACTAGAGTATGAGCCTGAGAGAAACAAAAACAAAAGAAAAAGTAAAATTAGGAAATATTTTACTAAAGTTCAATAATGTAGTTAAACTTAATCTAAAAGCCTTATTCCCCAGCAGCGGCGCCAAAATTTGATTCGCTCAAATTACACCTCCCTAAAGAAGTATAAGTGATCCTTATCAAGTAAAGAACCTAACTTGGAGGTTGGGGTCAATCCCACGAGGAATATGGTTTAAACTTAAACTTAACTTACAATTATATTTTTTTAGTCAACGTAATTCCGAAACAAGTAATTAAATGGAGGGGATTTGTGAAACAAATTCTGGAAATTATGTGAACAATCAGTGAGCAAGGTTCAAACTTTAGTTGTTATAAAGATGAGAGAGAAACTAGGGTGTACGTGTTCCCCATAAGCTCATAACGCGGTAATTCTAGTAATAGTAATCATTTCCTAGTGTATTGCATGCAAAGTGATAAGTTAGGTATCTCTAATTCCTTGGTCCGGCAACTAGAGAATTTCACCCCGCACCTTGGTCCTACTACGTATGTATAATTTACTAACCCTTACCTTTACCTCATATTAGACATCACATCGATGTATGCTTAGTTTTCACCCTCGCACCAATCGACATTAGACTATTAGATAGTATCACACTAAATCTATGTTGATAATTCTTTTCTTATTAACTACCTCCTTGGTTCGGTAAGTAGCAACAAGCCGAGTTCTAACGTTTGCAACTACTAAAAAGACTTCTAAACGAAAGAATTATCAATGCATGCAATAATACTATTCAAGAATTTCTCAGTTACTATTCATACTTTGTTAATCGCTCATGGTTCCCACAACCCTAGTTGTGGATTTAGTTACCCATAGTAGCAAGAACACAATTCATATTTTTAGATGAAGAAATCATGAACTTACGTAATGAGAAGAATAAACCTAGAATCTCAACTTGAATTTCAAAGTCAAAATCTTTAAAACGAACTTAGGAAATCAAGAATTGCTAAAATTGCAAGTTAATCTCCAAAGCCGAAAACTAGAATAAAAGTAATGAAGTCTAACCCCTAAAAACGAGGTTTACATGCCCTATATATAGACAAAACAAGTCCCAACTAAAAAGAAAACAAAATAAGGAAATAATATTTCAGGACGCGGTTTCGATGTAGGACTCTGACCTACGAACCGTGGATTGACCTATGGTCCATAGGTCCCTTCCGTAGTTCAGGACTTAGGAAAGTTTTCCAACTTAACAAATCTTCATCTCTAACTCAATCGATGGATCAATAGTACGGACCGTGGTTCAATCCACGGTCCATACATCCTCCTCCGTAGCTCCATACTTAGAATCTTCAAAATCAGGTACTAGAACCCCTTCTCTGAATCATTTGACGAACTTGCAGGACAGCCCGTTAGTCGACCTACGGTCCGTCGTTTGCAATCGTGGTTCCACACATGGTCAAGAATTCCCTGATTTTCCTTCAGGCCTGCCTGCCCATCTACGTCTACCATCTACGGAGCTTGACTGAACCTACGGTTCGTAGTTCACGTCCGTAGATGCCCTTTTCTGCACATTCTTTAGCTGTGTCTCTCAACTTCCACGTCCGAACTTATTTCCTGCAAACATGATAAAAATACATTAATATCGATACAAAATGGCCCTAGATACACACAACTCTTAAGTGAAATGTATTAAAAATACTGTAAACTCACAGTATATCACCACTGCATAGGGTTGTTGCATTAAACCACCCGGAGAAAGTTGATCACCCACTCTTTTGTTCACCGAATCGAGGCTTCTATAGAAGTATTGCAATAGTACATTATCTGGAAGTCCATGAGTTGGACATTGCAGCACCATCTTCTTAAACATCATCCATGTTTCATGTATGGGCTCTCCTTCGAAACGCTTGAATCATTGGATGTTATCCTGAAGAGTCATCATCTTCGAAGGGGAAAGAATCACACTTGGAACGCAGTAATAAGGTCATCCTACGAAGTGATAGAATCTCTTGGCAACTAAGCCAACCACTTGCATGCCTCTCCCATTAGAGAAAATGGGAACAACCTTAGCCGGACCGATTCTTGCGATATGTTCTTAAATGAGAACGGTCAACAGACATCAACAAACTTTATGATATGCTCATGGGGATCCTCATAAGCTAGCCCTCTAAACAAACCCTTCAGTTGAAAGAGCTGAAACATGGTGCTTGTGATGTGAAACACAGTGTTTCCTTCAGATGGAGGCAAACGAATGACCCCAACACCACCCATTTGGGTTGGGTCATTGATGTTTGCGTCATTAACATCGTTGAGGTTTCCGACATCATCTTGGTGGCCCACTTGGCTACCATTACTTCCGTTAATACTCATTTCCTCCTCTATTTTAACAAGCAACACAAAACCAAAAATAAAGGTAAGTAGATTCAACTATAGCTAGAAAGAACACAATTCAACTTCACTAAAAGAATTTCAAACAACACCACTCCCCGACAGCAGCACCATTTTGATTAACATTTCAACAACACCTCATCCGATTCTAGGTGTCAACGATCATAAATCAGTATAAAATCCAACTAAATGAGTTGGGTCAAATCCCACAGGGAGCGGTACATGTTTTAAATTCAAATAGGAAGTGTAAACGTGGTCTAATCAGCCATAGGAATAAAAGTTATCAAAAAAGACATTAATTAAATAAAAGGGTTGACATAAATGTCAAATGGGGGGTTTTGGTTCGCAATTATCAGCTACAAAGACTCACAAACAATTCAAAATAACAATAGGGAGAAGGATTCTCAGGATGTGATCGATTATAGGAAAATATAGGCATATGGGTAAATGCAACTACTAGTAAATAGCTAAATATCAGTGAGTAGGCTAGACTATAAGGGGGATAGTTTTCTCTCGAACAACTACCCCGAATCAGGTGATTTCTTTCGAACATCAACAACCATGGCATTAAAGGACAACCCACACCTTAATTCATTCACTCTTTTGAGCTAAATGTGTGGGATTAGGTTTAGGATTAACTCTTTTGAGCTGAACCCAGGTCAACCTAATACCCACAAATCATCAATCAATAATCTTAGTTTGAAAACCTCTCTTTCAAGCAGGAAAAGAACACAAATATAGAACTGCATTTGCAACTACAATTCTTAAATTAAACCATAATTAATGATTAAACTCATTTCAAAGTAGCATTTAAACTAGTAATTAACAATATCCATAAACTAATTTAGCCCATAATCACATGATCACACCCCAAGAGTTGGGGTTTTAGCCAAACATCATAAAAAGGTAAAAACCGTTACCAAATCACTTATCCATCAACTGGGTAAGAGTGATTTAGTCTTTACAATGCTCAATTTGCAGAATATTCGAAACCCACTTCCAAAATCTCCAAATTGAATCTCTAAGGTTCTTCAAAAACTAAGAAAAACTCGAGAGAAAATTGTTCTGAATGTTCCAAAATGAAACATAGATAGAATGATCCTAAATGTTCAAAATCTAATTTATAGTCGCCAAAAATAAGCCACGAAGGGCCACTCGGCGAAGTAAGTCAGGCTCGCCGAACCACTCGGCTTGCCGCCCTTTGACCTCTTCTATCGCCTTTTCGCCTTGGCATTCAACATCCTCAAGGTTTCTAACTTTGGGCGATCTATCTTGGCTTCGCGGAACTACTCGGCGATCAGCCGACTTCTCCTTTTCATCGCCGACTTGGTTCTTTCCTTCAGAGATTGACACACTACAACCTTAGGAGGTCAGATAGCCACTCGGCATTTCGCCAAGTGCCCTTGGCGATCACCAGGCTTTCCTTTCTTTATTTCTTCAGTTTATTTTGTTCTTTTTTGCCTGTTAATGTCCTTTCTTTGTTCCTCGGTCCGTATACCTAAAAACTAAGGATTTAACATCAGTTTATGGCATAACTTAAGCATTTGAGGACACTAAATCTATATAAATAAAGCTCCAAATGAGTCCAAATCTCGAACTCATCAATAATCCATTCAATCTCTTGAGATATTGTTGATCTTAGATTAAATTTTATCAATTTTAGTTTTGAAAAACTTGTTCAAATGAGGCAACAGTTATATAAAACTATTAACATTATTCTATAAGAAATAGATGTATTTTGAAAAGAATCAAGTCTTTTTAGCCAATTCTTGACTATTATTTGATATTTGCCATTTCATAATCCATAATTAGCCCTTTGAGCCTATTAAGCTTGAAATTATAAAGACTAGGCTTTTCACTCATAATGTTCAAGATATCATTCTTCAAATATCAAGGTAAGAACTTGAAATTTGTTTATTTTTTCCTTTTGGTCTTCTATTCATTGTTTTCATCCTTAGATCTTATAATTTGTTGCAGGAATTGTTGTTTCAATATTCTGACATATATAATAAGAAGCATGATTCCACTTGTCAAGTAAAAAAAGGAGAATAGGTAAATCGTCCCTCGTGGCAACTGAGCTTTTTTTTTCTTTGTACGTGAGAGTACTTTCCTCCATATAGTGAGGGCTGCAAATATGCATATTAGTATGAAGATAACTACCCATGATTCCCATAAAATTATACACGTTCATCAATTTTTCATTCACAAAAAATAGTAAACTGCGAAGTTTAATCTTTTTAGCTTAATCTCAACTCTGTTTTTCTTTGCTGCCCATAATTCTCATAAAACCTAAATCATCCAAAGGTCATATTAACAGATTTTTGACTTAACTGGATATTGCTCTTAGGATGGCCGACGAGATTACGGATCAATTTCATAAGTTCATTTTTACAAAGGAGGAAAAAGATTCAATTGAGATTGATGTTCAAGATATCATGTCGAGCATGGAAAACTGTGAAGTAAGTCTACTCGAAAAGGTGATTGCGGACAAATAAGTTAGTGTGTTAGGGGTGAAAAATACAATGACGTTGGTTTGGGGAAGTCTTGTTGGTCTGAAAGTCTTGGTAGGGAAGAATCTTTTTCAGTTTGTTTTTCGATACAAAGAAAATATGAAAAAGGCATTGTATGGAACACCATGGCTCTATGATAAATATTTGCTTAACATTCATCAATGGCAACCGGAACTCCATACTAACTCTCACATATTTAGTATATGTGAAATTTGACTCCAAGTCGAGAACATACCACTACATTGGATATCGTATGAAGTAGGTAGTAAGATTGGACATGCTCTCGGGGGCACGTCTGATATCGCTATACCTGAAAATGGAAGCAAGGATGGTCGACACAATGTCTAAATGTCTTAATGAGTATCAACAAACCCCTACCTCGTGGAAAGTAAATAAAGATGGGGGAGAAAAAATGGGTAGAATTTTGATACAAAAATCTGCCACATGTTTGCTACTATTGTGGGATTCTAGGACATACAGAAAAATCATGTATTCTTTGCGAGGAAGATGTACGAAATGGTAATGTTAAGAGAGATCAATTTGGCATATGGATGAGGGCCAAAAGTCACGGGTTTGTTGGTAACAATCGAAGACGACAAGGTAACCAGAATGTGCGCTCCCATGACCTCACAATTGGTAAAGGTAAGCAAATTGTGGATTGTATCAAAGGTACTGGATCAAATGAATTACCTATGAATAAAAATGGAGGGGACACAAAGAGGGATAATGGGAACAGTGAAAATTCGTCATCCTTCGCACCATACCATTTCTTTGATAATTTACAAAAAGGACATCTTGCAGAAGGAGATAACTCTGCTGAACAAAAAACTAATGACACAGTTCAGGATACTGCTCGTGTAATTAGTTATGATTTGCAAAATGACGATGGCAACGAACCTTTATATGCTGGACATCAGGAGGAAGGACAAACACTACTGCAGACTACGATGAATCGGAATGAGAATAACATGTTTATTGACAAACATATGCCAAAGAATGGATCATCGTCTGAAAAATTGCAACAACATGTTGAATTGGAAGAACCTGTTTTTTGTTGGAATTAATGCATTCACACCTTGATGCTTAGTCTTTCAATATTGTCTCTTAGTTTTACAAGAAGTCTTTTAGGAGTTTGTAATATATGTATTTAATTAATTATGATACATGTATCTAGTTATTTGTGTAAGAACTTTGGTTTTACATTTTACTAGTATAAATAGAGATGTAATTGATGATTCCAATCATCTCAAGTGGCCTTATATAGCCTATATAAAACTTGAGCATTCTCTAAAGAAAGAATTCTCCTTCTATATTTCCTATAAATTGGTATCAGAGCAGGTTTTCGTTCTTAATTTGGGGTTAGGTGAAGAAAAAATATGGCATCCAAAACAAATGAAGGTGTTGATTCTTCAGTTGTTCTTACTCCATTTTTTATGGAACTGATTTTGAATACTGGAAGATAAGAATGAGAACACATTTGAAAGCTGAAGGTTTGTGGATTATTGTTGCAAATGGCTTTGAAGAGACAAAAAATGATGGTTAACTTACAACAACAGAGATGAAAAATCTTGAGGCTAAATACCATCAAGATGCAAAAGACTTGAGTAAAATCCAAATGGGAGTCTCAAGAGCATATTTTGCAAAAATTGTTACTTGTGAGACTGCAAAGAAAGCTTGGAAGTCTCTAGAAACAGAGGTGTATGGTGATGAAAAGGTATGCACTATAAATCTTCAAACTCTTAGAAGGGAGTTTCAAAATTTGAAGATGATAGAATCTAAATAAATAGATGAATATTGCACAAGAGTCATGAATATTGTCAATGAAATGAGAAATCACGTTGATATCATTTATGACCGACAAGTTGTGGAAAAGATTCTAATTAGTGTCACGGAAAAGTATGAGTATATTATTGCTATCACTGAGGAGATGAAATATCTTTCTAAGCTTTCCATCAAAGAGCTAGTTGGATCATTTCGTGCACACGAGAAGCGAAGATTTTTTCATGAAGATCAATCCAAAGAGACGGCTTTCCAGTCCAGAATCAATGAGAATTCTCAAAATTTCTCAAAAAATCAATAAAAGAAGAATTACAATCCAAAAAAAAAGCAGGATCATGATGATTCTTCTAAGAAGGTTGAAGAAAAATGTGAGAAAAGTTCTAGTCTTTTTTGTAAAATTTGCAAAAGGACAAATCACAATGCATAAAAATGTTGGCACAAAAGCAAGCCCCAATGTAATTTTTGTAAAAGGTTTGGCCACATTGAGAAGGATTGCTGGCACAAGCAACGGGAGCAAGTGTTTTTTTGTGAAAAAAAAAAGGAATAAAGGGAAGAAAACCTTTTCTTTGCTTCTCAATCTGATGCTTCAGCAAAAATCAAAGAATAGTATGTTGATAGCGGTTGTAGCAATCACATGACTGGAGATGAAAAGGCTTTCCTCTCAATTAATAGTAGCATCACTACTGAAGTGAGAATGAGGAATGGAGCCTTAGTTGATGCAAAATGTAAAGGTACCATTTCGATCAACATAAATGGGAGCGGTAAGCAAATTCATGATGTGCTTTATGTTTCTGACTTGGAAGAAAATTTGCTTAGTGTTGGTCAATTCATGGAAAATGGTTATTCTCTTGTGTTTAGATATAATTATTGCAAGATTTATGATAAAATTGAGCCAAATCAAGTCATTATTGAAGTAGAGGTGATAAAAAGAAATTTTCCTTTACAATGCATTCAAAAATAAAGTTGTAGATGATTCATGGCTTTGGCACAAAAGATTGTCACTTGAATTTTCATGATTTGAAGTTTCTCAAGCAAAAAAGCATGGTGCAAAGCCTTCCTGAGATACATACTGAGATTAAGGTAGAGAATACTTCTATTATATCTTTAATTAGATGTGTCAAATCAAGAAGAGGCTGAGCAACATGAAGATGTCCCTCAAGGGGGAGAAATCTCAGATTCAGATGGTTCCCCGAAGCCCCAAATGGAATGGATTATTTATGCCAACAAAATGAACACGGAGCCCATTCCGAATGCTTCTACGATCCGGAAGTTCTCGCGAAGAGAATAAGATGTTGCTCCCCTTCCCTCTTTCTTTTCCCGCTTTGCTAGATAATGAAGAACTACCTCCAAGAGGAACAAAAATGTTGAATGCCAATTATCAAAGATGCAACTTTGTCAGTGTTGAGCAAGAAAATTATGAGGAGACAATAAAGCATGATGTTTGGAAGAAAGCCATCGCAAAAGAAATTCGGATGATTGAAAAAAAAATATACTTGGGAATGTGTGACTATACCTAAAGAAAGAGAAGTTGTAAGTCTAAAATGAATTTACAAAACCAAACTCAATCAAGAAGGAGATATTCATAAGCACAAGAGAAAGGGGAATTCAGTTGCAATTATTCTCAGACAGGAGAACAACTTGTTGACATCTTCACCAAAGCACTTCCAAGAGAAAAGTTTTGGTATCTTCGAGAAGGCATTGGAGTTGTCAAGCAAATGCATTAAGGGAGAGTGTTGGAATTAATGCATTCACACCTTGATGCTTAGTCTTTCAATATTGTCTCTTAGTTTTTCAAGAAGTCTTTTAGAAGTTTGTATATATGTATCTAATTAATTATGATACATGTATCTAGTTATTTGTGCAAGACCTTTGGTTTTACATTTTACTAGTATAAATAGAGATGTAATTGATGATTCTAATCATCTCAAGTGGCCTTAAGTAGCCTATATAAAACTTGAGCATTCTCTAAAGAAAGTATTTTCCTTCTATATTTCCTATAGTTTTTGTCGATACAATAAGAGGCAGAGAAGCACGAGAATATTGCTGGTTAGCGAAGATGGACTTGGGAGATACTTTTGATCATGATGATATTGAGTGATGGTTTAACAAACAAAAATAGGCAGCATCTCGACTAAAATATCCAGATGTTACTGACCAAAAGATGCCAAAGAAGGCCGCAAAATTGGAAGTTAAAACTCAACAGGTATACTCTACTTCACAAAAATCTGTAAGGATATATCTTTCGTAATAGTGACAACAGAAGTAGCTAATGATCCAAGATTGAAAAATGCTATGGCTAAACAGAATGCTACTGATAGAATAGATGAAAGTAGGAAACATTTGAAACGTATGGCTAGAGCTAAAAAAATATGAAGATGGTAACAAGGAGTTGGAAACAATTAATCTAGAAGATAATTTGATTGATGTTCTGGTTACTAATGTGTGCAATCAAAATTTGGGGGGTAAACGAAAAGGTGAGATAATCAGAATAACAATAAAAGGATAAAGAAACAAAAAAAATGCGGTGGATCAGGAAGCCAGCCCTAAATGGCTTCCTTCTTCAAAATGAAGACCTTAGTGTGGAATTGTCGAGGCCTTGGAGGGTCCTTGACAATTCCCTTTTTGAAGGAGACACTACGTCTGCACTCCCCGAGTATGGTCTTTTTAAGTGAAACAAAGAATCGAGAAACAATGGTAGTGAGAATTAAAAGACAACTAAATATGGTGCACACTATAACGGTGGATTCGATGGGACTAGAAGGAGGATTATGCTTATTTTGGAATGACGATATCCAGGTATGTCAATCTCACTAAACATCCTTTTATCTTGAAACATACATTCATGATTTGGTTGATGACTATAAATATTGGTATATCTTTGTTTATTTAACTACTGATAAAGCTATTCGTAGAACTCAATTGCAAGAACTTTTGTATAAATAAAATATGTGGGGTTTATTATGGGTAATGGCAGGAGATTTTAATGATATTATAGATAATTCTGAAAAATTGGGAGGTAGAATAAGAGAGATCTCTTCTTTTCGAGGTTTTAAAAGCTTTTTGTGGGATATAGGAGTGTTTCTCCCAATTGCACACCCAAGTGTACGTGGTGGCGCAAGTAATATAGTGGCTCTTAAAAGAATCAGATTATCGAACCCAAAGGATTTTTCAATTAACTATTTTTTACTAAATTATACTAGTCTAGTTATTTATTTAAGAGTTCCAAAAGAAAAGAATGCATGAATAAAATAATAAAATTACTTACAGTGATTTGGAAAATCCAGGGCTGCAGAATGTAATGAATCTCACGTATCATATTATTGGCTTAGAACTAATTTTAGTTGTCAAGTTACTGGTTTACAGGGTTAATTGTATTAGTCGGATTACACACCTCTAGTCGCCTACTCCAATTAGCTGTCTAACTACATCGTTGAGTGGGGATAAACAAACTAATTAGCGAGCATTTATATTTCATCATGTTTCGTAACCAAGCGAGTTGTTCGTCCGGGCGTCACTCCTGAACACAAATCACCTCAACTTAATGGGTCAATCAAACTCTCTATATTCTCTGGTCTATCTAATCCCTCCTCTCTCGATTTTAAGATTAGACAATAGATTTATCTTATGGTGCGCAAGCATAAAATACTAAAACAAGAATATAGAATCAACTTATAATGACAACCAAGAATTAATTCATAAACCTTAAATATTCAACATTCGATTCATAGCTACAACCCAGAACTAGGGCATTTAGCCACTAATCTCTAAGAAAAAGAAGAATAAGAAAAGAACCCTAAAAAGTATTCACAACTTTATACTTTGATGCCCTTTGATTGATCTCCCCCTCTAGATTGATGTCCCCTAATTATTATTTCTATGGACTATTTATAGATGTAGAAAACCCTAAATAAAATAACTGAGTCCAAAATAAATTGGGAAACCAAAACCAAGCAGAATTTGTTTTCCTGTACGCGTGAAAAATAGTACCACCGCCTCAAACCTGCACCGCCTCTCAATTGGCCACTGCCTTCAGAATCTTCCACGTGGCAGCCTTGAATTCCCTTGCAGTTCGCACTTCGCAATTGCACGCACTTCTTATATATTTTATATATTATTATATTGGATTTAATTCATTAAACTGGCTATTTGATTTCCTTCTTCAACCTTCCATATTTAATTTGTTTTAGCTTCAAACTTCTTCAACTTTACACCAATATACTCCTACAAATAAAATACATTATTTAACACAATCCATAAAATTCATGCTCAAAAAGGACAGATATAAATAATAAATGTGAGGCAAATAATGATTAAAAATATATATTTTTGGCCTCACATCAACACCCCACACTTAAATTTTTGCTCGTCCTCGAGCAAGCGTTAAAACTCATCTCAAAAATCATACTAAGAATGCCATCACTTTGGTTGACACAAACAATTAGGCCATATACAAATTTCAAAATCTCAAGTACAATTCTCAATCATTATGCAACACATCCAAATAAACAACAAATCTCTAACCTCCTAACCTCAAGGAAGGACTTTAAACTCATCAAATTTAAGTTTGCTCATCTACTCTCATAGAATAAAGCTAATAAAATCACATATCTATCATGAAACAAGTGCCCTCACAATAAGAAATAGTCCATACACTCAATTCAGAAGATTGAATATAAATTAAGGACTTCACATCAAGAACAACTCTCACACTCACAAAGAAAATTCACATGTATGCACAAAGAACCATAGGCTTGCCCATTAGGTACATCTCCACTAATTAAGCATGCTTGAATAGAATCAAATAGGACTTTAACAGGTTGTAATGTAGGCTAGGGGACAGGTAGGAAAATTATATAATAGTGACTTACACTTTCTTAAGCACTTTGCACTTTAAGACTTCATCACCCATTATTTTCTTCTCTTTATTTTCAACCCTCTCTTAAACAATTATTTCACAAGTAACTCATCATCTCAAGAATGCTTCAATTTTTTTTAATTTTTTTTTAAAAGTTTTCCTTCATAATAGCCACCCTCAACTTACGTATTTTACATGTGTTAAGATGCACAATGTCCTTGGAAGGCCAAGGCCATCATCAAGCTAACTTCTTTTGTTCATCTTTTTTTTTTTCACATCACATTCTTTCAAAGAGGGCTTTTTAAGCACTTTGTAGCTATCATTGATTACATTTTCACTCAATCATCCTTTTTTCTCATAATTGATAATTAGAATAAGTCTATGCTATAATGCTCAAGGAAGCAAGGTGCAAAAACTAGGGATTCAACAAAATAGTCAAGGGAAAATATGGCTACCAACGAAAGGCTACATGCTCAAAAGGGCAAACTAGTGATACATAATATCTGAAAAGGCTAAAATTTATCAGACAAATCAAAGAAAGCCTATTATCATCTCCTAAGCAAAACAACACTTTTTATTTCGCTTCAATAACATGCAGGGCAAGTTCTAGACTAAGATGCAAAACATGGAGTATACAAAATCTCACCACACATGACACAAGTATCAATCAAGATGGATCAATTCCACTTCTAAGAGAGACGGGATCATAACAAACTACAAAATAAAATAAGCTATATATGAAGTCACAACCATAGGTGTCAAAGAGTCTGTATTTTCCTTATCAATCAAGCATTCACAAGAAAGTACTACTCAAAACTTAGGCCTAAATAGCAAGTATCACCACTCAAAAGAGTCTTTTCTTTTCTCTCAAAAAAAAATTAAAAGAAAATTTATTCCTAAGAAAATAAAAGACACTCGGTTCAAAGGGACTATCCTCAGGAAAAGAACCGAAAATAAAAGCCAAGAAATTCATACTAAAAAGATAAAAGACTCAATAAAACAATAAAACTAGGAATTCATTCCTCCACCCCACACTTAAAAAGATGCTATGTCCCCAAAGCATCAAATAAAATTTAAAACAAGGGTTAGAAAAACTCCCTCAGGCTTTAGGCCTAGCTAGTAGCATGTTCTCTTAATTTTCATCAAGGGTCGTCACCCCACACTTAAGCTCAAACGTGCTCCTTAGCTCAAAAAATTTGGGTACTCAGACTTCCCCTAATCTGCAAAAATAAGACCCAAAAAAAAAATGACACTAATAAAATAAAAATAAAATAAGAAGGTACACTACTAATTAGATTGCCTCCCAATAAGCGTCTAATTTAACGTCGCGGCACGACATAAGTAAGTTCACCACTTTTCTTTCCACTTTGAACTTATGAATTGTACCCCTAACTTTACATCAACTTTTCTACTCCTCTCAAGGGGTGATGGTATAAAGATAAAGGAACCAAGTAATATATGTCGCATCTTGCACTTCTTGGCCCTTAGGTGAGGAATGTCGTTTTGTCTACGTGGACTAAAAAACTTTAGGATGTAGGGGCCTTGTACCTCATTTATAAACTCATCCATTAGTTCAGATTTTACAGTAAAGTGTTTTGAATTAGATTCAAGTTGCATCAACTCCAAAGCAACATTTTTTACAACATTCTCACTTTTGTACCCTTTCTCAACATCGATATTAAGGAATAAGGTGTAGTTGAATGGTTGGAATTCCTCTTTTTCCTCCACTAGTTGGTCATCATCCACGGCAATTGGTAATTGGGCTTCAGATGCCTCAATCTTTTTGTTCAAGTCAACCTCTAAGTCATGAATATCTTATCCAAATTGATCTATTTCTTGTGTGAGCTCAACTCTTCCTTCAATCAATTGGGTTGTCATGTATATTAGACCATCACTGATAGATTCTTCAAGCTTTAGAAGTTGAGTTTGTCCTTGTATCCAATATTGGCTCACTATCTCCGTTTCTCCATAACTTTCTCCTTGTTGGGTTTCAATCTCTTCTAATTCAACTTGGACAGTAATTTCTAATTGAATAGCGTCAAGCTTATCCAGTAATTTTATGAAATTTTTGTGCTCTTTCGCGCATTCAAACATTTGTTCTGTGATTTTTGAATTAACTTTGTCCAGCATATCCGTACATTTCATAAGTGAATTCACATTGCGCACCTCTTGTTTTGCATTCTCCACTTCATCGCCCCTGCCAACATCACAAATAACAGAAGAATCATAATAGGGGTTCGGGGGAAGGGAATAAGATTTAGAACAACCATTCCAATGAATATATTGACGACCACATATATGACATAGAGGACACTCGATATCCAAGTGGTGTCCATTACAATAATTGCAATAATACTCATCACCCAAACACGATTTATTCCAATCATCCATATCAAGAAGAGTACCAAATTATTCAAAGAAATAAAAAAAATTGTTGAGAAAAAAAAACTAATTAAAAAAAGCAAAAAAAATATAAATAAATAAAAAGAAAAAGTATAACCTAGAAGAATAGTTAATTTCTAAGTCCCCGGCAGCGGCGCCAAAAAACGTGTTGCTCCCAATTGCACACCCAAGTGTACGTGGTGATGCAAATAATATAGTGGCTCTTAAAAGAATCAGATTATCGAACCCAAATGACTTGTCAATTAACTATTTTTTACTAAATTATTCTGGTCTAATTATTTATTTAAGAGTGCCAAAAGAAAAGAATGCATGAATAAAATAATAAAGTTACTTACAGTGATTTGGAAAATCTAGGGCTGCAGCATGTAATGAATCTCATGTATCATATTATCGGCTTACAACTAATTTTAGTTGTCAAGTTACTGATTTATATGAGTCGGGTTACACACCTCTAGTCGCCTACTCTAATTAGTTGTCTAACTACATCGTTGAGCGGGGATAAACAAACTAATTGGCGAGCATTTATATTTCATCATGTTTCGTAACCAAGCGAGTTGTTCGTCCGGGCGTCACTCCTGAACACAAATCACCTCAACTTAATGGGTCAATCAAACTCTCTATATTCTCTAGTTTATCTAATCCCTCCTCTCTCGATTTTAAGATTAGACAATAGGTTTATCTTATGGTGCGCAAGCATAAAATACTAAAACAAGAATATAGAAGCAACTTATAATGACAACCAAGAATTAATTCATAAACCTTAAATATTCAACATTCGATTCATAGCTACAACCCAGAACTAGGGCATTTAGCCACTAATCTCTAAGAAAAAGAAGAAGAAGAAAAGAACCCTAAAAAATATTGATTATTTTATACTTTGATGCCCTATGATTGATCTCCCCCTCTAGATTGATGTCCCCTAATTATTATTTCTATGGACTATTTATAAATGTAAAAAATCTTAAATAAAATAACTGAGTCCAAAATAAATTGGGAAACTAAAACCAAACGGAATTTGTTTTCCTGTACGCGTGAAAAAGAGACCGCCGCCTCAAACCTGCACCGCCTCTCAATTGGCCACTGCCTTCAGAATCTGCCACGTGGCAGCCTTGAAGTCCTTTGCAGTTCGCACTTCGCAATTGCTCGCACTTCTTATATATTTTATATATTATTATATTGAATTTAATTCATTAAGTTGGCTGCTTGATTTCCTTCTTCAATCTTTCATATTTAATTTATTTTAGCTTCAAACTTCTTCAACTTTACATCAATTTACTCCTACAAATAAAATATACTATTTAACACAATTCATAAAATTAATGCTCAAAAAGGACAGATATAAATAATAAATGTAAAGCAAATAATGATTAAAAATATATATATTTGACTTCACATCAAGGAGCTATAGATTTAGGTTTCAATGGAAAACCGTAGACTTGGTGGTGCTTTAGAGAAAATGATGAAATAATTCAAGAGAGATTGGATAGAATCATAAGCTCGTCGGGTTGGAGATTAGAGTTCAGCCTCGCAAATATAATTAACATAGAAACAGAGGCTTCTGATCATAGTGCTTTGCTAATGAACACGGAGCCTACTTTTAGGAAAAAAAGAGGAGGTTCTATTTTGATAAGCGTTGGAGTGGAAAGGAAGAGGCGAACATGACTATGACTCGATCATGGAGTAGCTCTGTTGGAGGGTCTAAACAATCCAAAATAACCTTTAAACTAATGAATTGTTGAATCTCTTTATTAGCTTGGCTTCGAGCGGATAAGGAAAATTCTAAGAAAAAAATTCAAGGGATTACAAGTAGAATTGATGATCTGAAGAACGATCCTAGGAATTTTGATCTTAATAAATTAAGGTTGCTTCGTAAGGAATTAGAACAGGCGTATAAGGATGAAGAAACCTACTGGAAACAAAAATCGAGAGCTTTATGGCTTCAAGAAGGCGATAAAAACACTTCTTTTTTTCATATGAAAACGATTCAGATGCATTAGTGTAACAATATTAAGGGGCTTAATTACTTTAGATGATGGACAATGGATTTTCGATCATAGTGATATTGTAATAGAAGTAGAAAGATTTTATAAAAATTTATTCACTACTTCTCGACCTATAAACTTTGATCACGCTCTTCCTCTAGCTCCTTCCTTAGTAGATAATTTTGTTAATGATATGCTTACTAGAGAAGTAACAAACGAGGAAATTAAACAAGTTGTTTTTTATATGCATCCGTTAAAATCTCCAGGAGTAGACGGTATGACACCCTTTTTCTTTCAAAAGTATTGGAATATTGTCTCTGTTGATGTTTGTGAAGCTGTAAAAAGTTTTTTTAATTTAAGATATTTGCTACCTTCTTGAAACCAGACTCTTATAACTTTGATCCCTAAAGTGAAAAATCCTAGTGATGTTAGCAGTTCTTCTTTCAAGCTCAAAATAGGCCGTCAATTTCGACCCATAAGTTTATGCTCTACAATGTACAAAATTATTGCTAAAATTATTGTCAAGAGACTTAAAGGTTACCTGCCCAATATTATTTCTCCAAATCAATTTGCTTTTATTGGAAAACAACAAATAGTTGATAATGTTGTTCTAGCACATGAGTTCATTCATCTTCTTAAAAATAAAAGACGTGGAAAACAAAAATATATGACCCTTAAGCTACATATGGCTAAAGCTTATGATCGAGTTGAGTGGTTTATATTCAAAAACTACTTGTTAAAATGGATTTTCATGAGACTTTTATTAACTGGATTATGCAATGCATCACTACCCCAACGTATAAACTTAATATTAATGGGGACATAGCGGGAGAAGTGAAACCTACTAGAGGATTAAGGCAAGGAGATCCACTTTCTCCATATCTCTTCCTGTTATGTGTTGAAGATCTTTCGAGACTCTTAAAAAAAACGGAATTATGTAGGAATATACAAGGTTTAAGCTTAGGTAGAGGGGGGCCTACGATTAATCATTTATTTTTTTGCTGATGCCTCATTTATCTTTTGTAATGCTAATATTCAGAACACTCAAAAATTTCTGAAATGTTAAAAATTTATGAAAAGTGCTCGGGACAAAAGGTGAACTTCACTAAATCTGCTATTTTCTTTAATAAAAATTGTTCTGATATTAAAAAAGATAATATTAGTGAAGTGGTAGGACAATTACAAAGGAATAACTTAGGATTATATTTGGGGATGTCTGCAGTAGTTTGAAGTTCAAAGAAAAAAATTCTAGAGTTTATTAAAGATAGGGTGAAATCCAAAATAAAAGGCTGGAAAAAACGTCTTAAATTTGGCAGGAAAAGAAGTGATGCTTAAATCTGTTTTATCTGCTATTCCATCTTATGTGTTATCCTGTTTTCAATTTTCGAATACCTTAAGTAAAGAGATTACGACTATCTTCTCTAATTTCTGATGGGGGCATGATAAGGATAATAGGAAGATGCATTTTGAAAAATGGGAGACTCTATGTTCAGCAAAGTCTAAAGGGGGCATAGGCTTTAGAGAGTTAAAGTCTTTTAATCAAGCATTGTTGGCAAAGCTTGCTTGGCGAATTTTGACCCAAGAAGATTCATTACTTTTTAGAATATTGAAGAGTAAATATTTTCCGCATACTTCTTTCCTTAAAGCCTCTTGTTCATCTACTAGTTCTTGGATATGGAAAAATATTATTTGGGGTAGAGATCTTTTATGAAAGGGCATTATATGAAGGGTAGGCTCTGGAGAAAGTATTAAAGTGTGGACAGATCCGTGGATTCCTAAATCTAGTGGATTCAAACCTAGTACGATGCATGCTCCAATAGAAGTCGAGTTGAGAGTGAATGATCTTATTGAGGAAAGTACCCATACATGAAAATTGGATGATCTTCAGAATTGGTTTTGCCAAAATGACTTCCATACAATAGTCTCTATACATATTTCAACCGCAGGCTCATCAAATAAGATTATTTGGCACCATACCAAGTCTGGAAAGTATGAGGTTAAATCAGGATACCACTTAGCCAGGAAAATGATTAGATGTCAACAAGTGAGTAATGAGAGAGCTCAATCTAGTAATCAATCTTTCTCAAAAGCATTTTGGAACTTTTTATGGACTATGAATATTAAAAACAAGTATAAGCACTATATTCGAAAATGTATTTTGAATGTGTTACCGGTAAACCACTTGATTTCTAGGAGAATGAGGCATATTTGTGGAGTGTGTAAGGGTTGTGGACTTGAGAGTGAAACGATTGATCACATGTTGTTTAGGTGTCCTAGTGCTCAATTAGTTTGAAAAAATTTCCCCATTAATTGGCCTAGTTTAGAAAATACTATGGATTTTGCTGGATGGTATAATGATCTTTTTACTAATGCTAAAAATACCCTGATTTTATTGAGCCTATAAAATTAAGTATTTCTATCATGTGGCAAATTTGGAAGGCTAGAAATTCGAAGAGTTTCAATGGAGAAATTTCTGATCCTAATGATATTGTTAACAAAACTCTTTCTGATTTCCATGAATATGAAAGTAATTTGATTCATCCATTTTCCCCTACAGTTATACATGCTTGTAATGATGATAGAAATATAACTATGGCACAAGACGATATTGTTGTGTTTGCAGATGCTAGTGTACATAAGGAAAAGAAGAAGTCAAGCATTGGTGTGGTGGATATGGATAGCTATGGTAACCTACTTCATGCATTTGGTACCCCAATTCAATATGTTGGAAAAGCCATCACTGCTGAAGCAATTACAATTCGTATGGTGCTGGAGAATGCTAGAGAAAATGGATGGACAAAGGTGCAAATCTTATCAGATGCAAAAAATGTGGTGGATATGGTACTACAAAGAACTATAGTCTCATGGGAGATAGAGACTACTTGTGAAGACATTTGGAACCTTATGAAGTGATTTGAAGTGGTCAATGTGACGCATATTCCAAGGTCTTGGAATTTAGTAGAACATAATTTAGCAAAATTTTCTATTTCGTTAGTACGCAAAGTTGTTTGGCTTTCTACTTTCCTAGATGGATTGTAAGTGATGCTATCGCATCTTTTAACTATTTGAACCTTCTTATGCATTAATATAACTAGCGTGTTGGTTGTCAAAATAATAATAATATGGAGAAGGACTTAAAATGCCACTCAACTATTTGAATCGGTACAAAACTACTCTCCATCCACCTTTCAGCCCCCAAATGCCCCTGACGTCAACCTTTTGGCTCAAAAATACCCTTGATGTTAACCATTTGGTTCATATTTGCCCTTATTTTTAACAAAACCTCCTAAAGTAAAATCATTAAATATTTATTTATTATGTTACATAATCCAACTAATCTAATTTTAAACCCTTCTCAAATAAATAAAAAAAATTACTTATGATTCATATTTTGACTCGATAAACATGAAAATAATTTTCAAAAAGCTATTAATTTCATGATATGTTACTATTGAACTATTTTAAATCAACCCCAATTTATTATAACCAAACTCATAATTGGGATTCAACTAAAATTCATACTCGCTCCATTTGATTTTTCAGTTGATTGTCTTATTATTATTTTCATTAATATAAATTTTCTATCAATTATTCATATTGCTCATTCCCTCCTTTTATTCTTTTATTGTTTTAATCTCTTATTTTTAATTAGGATATCATAAACTCAAACTTGAAACAAACTTACATATTCATATTCTTTTTATTTAAATTATTATCATGGTGTGTGTGGGGTGGGGAGTAGTAGAAAAGAT
>JAJOOO010003738.1:0-23416 GCA_029582685.1 Solanum piurae
AGTATGTGTATTTGGAAAAGAATCAAGTCTTTTTATTTGATTGAGTATTTTCATTAGATCACTATCTTCTACTTGTATTATTTCTCTTAACACTTTTAATTCAAAAAATAAATCTAAATCATCAATATCAGAATAACTATTATGTGTTAAAGAAAGTACAAGGTTAACACAATATTTTTTAAAATTCTCATTATCTAGTGATCTCAATATTTTACCACTAAATAAGAAATAAAAAATATTTTCATATGCTTCAATTGGTTCAAATCTATTTTGAAGTGAAAAAATAGTTTGATCTACTCTACATATATAAAGTAATCAATTCTAAAAGATTCTTCAAGGGACTTTGTGATTTTGTAACCCATATTTTCATTAAGTTGTTTCTTACGAAATTCAAGTTTATATTCATCTCATATGCAATTTCCTTAGTAGAAATCATAGCACTCATAGTACATATAATTTTTTTTAAAAAAAAATGACATATATAAGTAATTGTTTTTTAAAAATGGGGGCCCATACCCAAGCGATGGCTTTAGTGGCACGGCCCTGAAGCTCGTGTTCCTGGATACAAGAATGAAGACATATTGCATATAATTGGTCATTTCAAGTTTCGGTAGTAGGTCTCTTTTCATTGGTGGTGGGTGTTTTCTTAAGGGAGGGGGGTTTATATACCAGCCAAAACCTTACATAGTATTAATGAGAAACAAGAAAGTGTATTCATTTTTCAAGAAAGCCGTTGCTGAAATCATTGCTACACATTTAGTCATGCATACACCCACGCCCAAGCACAAAAGGGACAACACAGACTTATAAGAGACATAGATAAGAAGAGACTCACACGCATTTCTTCGAATTCTGATCAAAATAAGAAACCATGACAGTGCATGCCCCACAGCCACCTTGACCACAGCCTAGCTTGGTACCTGTCAGGCCTATCTCTGTACGGCCAAAGAAAGAGCAACTTCAGAGAAACCACCAGAATGGAACAGAGAGAGATCATAAAAATCCAGATCAATTATCTGAGCAAAAATAGAAACTACAAATTCCTGAAGAGTTGGGCAGAAAATATAGGCTAAGAGGTGTAGTGAGTTCCGACAACAAGGAAAAAACATATCCATTCAAAATTATTGATCCAACAACCCGAAAATGGACACACAGTGTATAAGTGCGGGTTGTTTAACTTACTATTACTAAAGGGAAAATACAAATACATTGATAGCTAAACCAGCAAGCCACAAACACTAAAGAACATGGAGATAGAATTTAATAGATAGTATTTGATTCTAATAGATAGAAAAGTGGGAAAAGGAAGAAAATGGTCATTCAAATTTTGAAATATATGTATTAAACGATAAAGAAGGTCATAAGATTAGAGCAGAAGCAATTTATGAAGTCAAAAGTAAAACTACAGAAAATTTAATTAATTACACATGCACTGAGATGAATGCGTCAATTTTTACAAAATTATAAAGAGAGAGAGAGAGATGAGAGAAGAATAAAGACCGAACATTTGAACAAGAGAGGACACTGCGGCAAAGAAATGAACATCAAAAGAAATTATAAACACTAGAACCATGAAGATTTACTAAAGCTGCATCCACATATCAGATATCATTGACAACTATAGATGCATGTAATTGGACATTCAACTATGCTCAAATCAAGAAGCTACAAGAACTTCTTTGTTAGAAAGTGGTTTGGACATTTAAACACAGATCAGATAATATTTGTACACTATTGATCTGAAACATAACCTCATGCTTTTCTGTAAAGATGAAGATTTAATTGGAAAACAAAACAGCATGTCTTTGTTTCCTTTGTTTTTTTAAACCGAGTAATCCCCGAGTTCGAAACTCAGAATAGGCCTGCCACTTAACTTCTTTTTTCCTTTATATTCCATAGCTATGCGTGAATGGAACTTTGCACCCCTAACCATGCATATTTTAAGAGCCAACTGCAGAAAGCTAGATTAAGCTGCATTACAGTGATGCAGAGGATTGCAGTTCCAAAACTAATTCTCTCCAAAGGTTAGATTGTACAGAAGAGAGTGATTTCCACTCAGTTCATGAATATTTCCTATCTATAATGATATTTTTTTCATTAAATTATTTCTCTACTTGCAGCATTAAACTATGTCTTTAGTTCTGTCAAGCAAACTTAAAATTCCTTCTAGGCCAGTGAAGTGACATAATATCCAGAAACCTGAAAATATACTATATGAATAGTTGCAGATTAAAGATAGCTGAATCCTTTAAGGAGTTATATTTACACTTTAACACAAATCTCCCAAATGAACATGTCCATTAGAGTCAAACAAATACAGGAACTCACAGCTACCCACTTGAACTTGACACAAGCCAGGTAAATCCTTTGACAAAAAATTTATACTATCAAAAGAGTGTTTACTTCTTTATATTTTGAATATGATAGTAAAAATCGTGGCTCCGCCGCTGCTCAGCTCCACAAGAGTTGAATGCCTGAATAGTAACATAATGTATTGTATTTATGAATTGCTCACCTATGATCTTCCATTTTATTGATTGATTACATGGTATCACAAAAGGGCTTCATCTTGTTTTGGATCTGTTACGAAAGAGGTCATTCTGTGTCACCGCAACCATAGGAGGAGGCGGAGTAACTTTTCCGGCCGAACCAGTTTTCTCCGGCGCGCCACCCGTACAGTTTGCGTGTCCATCACGGCCGGCGCGTGTTCCAACTGAATCATTTGGGCCTTCATTCCCGGTGTGTTCGTCATTCCGCATATTTTATTTTATTTTTATTTATTTGAAACTGAGTGTATAACTTTTTATTTTTAACTTTTCAGGTGATAAATTATTTTTATTAAAAAAAAAGTCTACACTTTTTAATCATATATCATATATAAAAGAGAACTTTAGGTCCGCCTACGTGGCGCTACCACAAACCAGAATTCCATTTTTATTTATTTATTTTCAAAACTAGCCTTTCTCTTTCATGAAAAGTTGTGACTTTTTGCGACTTGAATGAAAAGTTGCCACTTGAATGAAGAGCTGTGACTTTTATAAAAAGTTGCGATTTTTATGAAAAGTTGTCTTTTATAAAAAGTTGTGACTTTTATGAAAAGTTGCGACTTTAATGAAGAGTTGCGATTTTTATGAAAAGTTGTGACTTTTATGAAAGGTTATGACATTTCCGAAGGGTTGCAACTTTTTCAAATAGTTGTAACTTTTTCGATAAGGCACAATAAACATTTGTTCACACTATCCTTTGTTGTCTATAAATAGAGGAATTTATTCTCATTTTAAAACAACAAAAAATCTGAACCTCATCTTCTTCTTCTTCACAATTAAATATTTGTGTATTTTGATCTTGTTTAGTGGCTCACTGACAACATTACTTATGTTACAGATCTTGGTATGTATTTTTACAGTCATTAATTTATGTTTATGTTATTAAGGATAAATGATAAGATGTAAGTATTTTCATTTTTCTTTACATTATTAATGTTTGTTACTACGTAATCTTGTATGTAAGATAATATAGTGTTTTAGTTTTAATGACCGATAGATTTTAAGTATTATTTTATAAATTCCGTGAAATTAAATTCCCGCGCGAAGCGCGGTTAATTTTACTAGTTGTTATATAAAATAAAATCAATCAAACAAATTTAAAATAATTATATTTTTAAAATTGTTGTACAAAATTAAAATAAAAACAAATAAATTAAAATAGAAAAAGTATATATATATATATATATATGATTGTTCGGTGCTTTCTCTCATTTACTAATTAGATACTCAATTTTCTTTATTTTGAATTGAAGATTAGTTCTCATATTGCTAAGTCAATTTATATTTTGTTCTGATTATATTTGTTGTTGATGAGTTCTTGTGTTGTTTAAAATTATATATATTCAGAGAAAATGATTGAAATTGTGGTTGTTATGTTTTTTAATAAAATAATTTTAATTTCGATTAAAAAAAGTGTGCTAAATTTTCACAATATAAAAAATTAATAAATCTATTTTGATTACTTCTTTCTTGTGTTTTAAAAAAACATGTTTTATCTTCTTTCGAATAAATTAGTTATTGATTCAAGTGTCACAAACCGCATAACTGATAATTTTAATATATTTTATAATTTTCAATCACACAAAGTACATTTTTCTCTAACACTAACTTAGAATTCAACATGTAATATTATGAATTTTGAAACTATCAAATCAACTACGTTGTCATTTATATTAAGTCTGTCAAAATTAGCTTTTAATTTTGATGTGTGTTAGTAAACTTATCTGAAATCTTAATTATTGCATCTTTTTTTTAAAAATTATTGTCTATTTCGTAATTTAAAGACCAATACAGTTATTGATAAAGAATATATATCTAATGATTTCTACATTCATGATGAATATTGGAAGCCTCGATTTGTTGTCTACTCTAGTGTCATATCTCGAGGTACATGTCAATTGGAACATTCTTTTTTTTTACTTATGTTGAAGAAGTTTTGTCCCCATTTTTTAGAATTGTTTCTTTGTCTTGTCAATTTATAAGTATCATTGTAGCTCGATATGTCCAAGGATTAAGTAGGTGTATCGACTTTGAAGTTAGTTTATTTTGATGTTTGAAAATCATGTCATGTCATTTTTAGAATTTGACATAAGCTTTTCGTTAAACTTATGAATGAGTTCTCTCGAATAACTTGTATATATTTTATGAAAAGTTACTTAGAAATAGGGGTGGACGTTCGGTTCTTCGGTTTGGTTTAATCAAATTTTGGTTCGATTCTTCGGTATTCGGTTTTAGAAAAGTGTGCACCATATTTCAAACCAAACTAGATCGGTTCGGTTCGGTTTAGTTCGGTGTTTTTAAATCGGTTTTTCGGTGTCAACAAAAATAAAGAGAGAATATGATAAAGTAACAATTGTTATTCACTTCACACTTCACACTTCAAACTTCAAAATAACAATTAACCGTCTAACAATAAAAGGTAAGAACATCAATTTGTTGTTCTCACTTCAAAGTAACAACATAAAATGATAAAATCATAAAGTAGAAACAACAAGTTGCTGCTCAAACTTGAATTAAATTGAGTTTTGTTTAGTTTAAACTTTAGGTCTTTAGGATTTACTATTTTGTTATTAAGATTTTTGCTATTTAAGTTTAGGATCTAAATATAAAAAATGAAATGGGCCAAGTAAAGTTAAAAATTAAGTAATATAATAAATACTTTTAAATTTATTTAATAAAACTTCGATTCTTCGGTGCACCGTAGTTTAGGGACCCTTACACCGAACTTCAAACCAAAGAACCGAAGTTTCGGAAAAAAAAACCGACACCGAAGAACCGAATTTTTTCGATTCGGTTCGGTTTTTCATTTTTCGGTATTTATGCCCACCCCTACTTAGAAATGTTTACTTGCTTTTATAATTTTTGTGTTGAAGTCGAAACTCAACTCAATACGTCAGTGTGTATTATAAGAAGGGACAATATCAAAAAATATATGTCAAAGTTGGTTCAGTCCTAGATGAGATATTATTGTGTTTTTCATCCGTGTTCATATGTTGATACACCTTCTCAAAATGAAGATGTTGGTAGAAAGATAAACATGTAACCCAAACACGTTATTTATCTGCCATGTTTTACAAATATGTAATGTTCCCTTCATTTAAATTTATTTAACTTATTTTGAATTGACACAAAATTTAAGAAAATAGTGAAAGAATTTTGAATATTATTGTTTTAAATTAAAAATATACAAATATACTAAAATATTCTTTAATTATCTTGTGATCTTAAATATGTCATATGAAAAATTAAAATTAAAAAAACATTTTTTTTAAAAATGAATTAAAAAAATAAGTCAAACACATTGAAACGAAGGAATTAACTAATTTCACAAATGCTCCCATATAAACATGATTATATAGGAACAGCAGTGCATAACCCATTTTGCATATTTGAAGTGCTATGCCTAGTAATATTAAATAACTCAATTATGTCCTAGAGATATAATTCAATTGCCAAGGCTGAAATTAGATGTCTTAAAACTAGCCCATGAAATTAATCAATGATTAATTTCTGTTCATTTAATTATTCTGTTCAATTCATTTCAATTTATTAAAGTTTAGGTTGATATTTAACTCAAATTGATCAATGAAAAAATTAAATTTTCTTTTTAAAAAGAAATCTACCCCACCCAATCTAACTCTTGGCTTTTATTTTATTTTACATTTTTCTTATTTTGTATTAGATATGTACATATATTTTTAGGAAAATATTTCTTTTACTTGTGTACTGAATATAATAGAAATAATAAATTTATTTTAAAAAGTCTCGCGGAAAGTAAAAACTACTTTCCTAAAAATGTATGTATATATCTAACACAAACGGAAAAAAAATGAAGCGAAGGGTTAGATGGGGTGGGATAGGATTTTTTTTTTTTTTAAAAATAAATAATAATATCTAAATTATTATTTGAAAAGGGAGGGGGTACGATGAGAGGAAATAGTGTTATCATCTTTTAAATAAAAGAGATAGTGTAGTACACACCATGAAGAAAGTGTAATAAAAAAGAGAGAGATAGTTCTCAAACTAATAAGTAATAGTTTAGACATGAAACTAAAAAAAAGGATAGTATAAATGTGTTTTTGACATTTATCTCTTTATTTTAAACACGTTAAGAACTAGATCGATCGGGTACATAAAGTTTTGAGTCCTAAATAAATTCACATATTGATTTTAGTTTTTTTAAAATATCTTTTTTTTTCTAAAAATTTAGAATTGTCATGACATAAACTAAATATAAAAACTTCATTTCCGTCTAAATTGACCACAATGTTAACTAAACAAAATTAAATGACTTCTGAACGATCAAACAAAATAAAGTGACTTTAATAGACGATACTACTAACCCAATCACAAGCATTATGATTTCATAAAAATGAGTAGATCATACTATATACCATAAACTAACCTCTAAGATACTCAAGAAGTGTCAAATGGGCTAATCCATCAAGCAACACTTGACGAACTCCATTAACATACAAAATTGCTTCCTTTGACTCCATGAAAATTTGTTTGGCTTTGATGATGATTGAAGGAGATAAAGGATAGTGCTATCTAAGTTTTTATTTTATAGAGGAGCCATTCATTATACAAGGGTAAAAAGGTAATTTTGTCGATTATAAAAGTATTATTTAAACTATTTACTAAATAATGTCATTTATATTTTTCATCGGCGGAGCTACTGATCAATGGAATATCCTTCATAGGAAGATTATACTTTGTATATAAAAAATATATATACTATAAATATAGGTCAATTTTATTTATCTTTTTGCTTTTATACATATTAAATATTGAATACCAAAAGATCTATTTTTTAAAATGAATTTTAAATAAAATAAGGTAGATAAATTAAAACGGAAAAGAGCAAATGTGATTCATTGTTTACTCAATAATGCTGCTTATTTTTCTATTTTATTGTTTAATTAATGTATATATAGGACAGAACAAGGGCAAAAAAAAGGTACCGTAATTTAACAATATTTTTCACGTGTTCACTCAATAAAAAAAGTAATCAAGGGTGAAAAGTAATTTTATTTCATTATAAAAAAATTATGTTTACGAGGATATAATATAGGTAGGAGGCTATAAAGGATACATTGTAACTACCTATTTCCGTCGTTATAAAAAAGCCAACGGGGGAAAATTGGGGACGGAAAAACTTTTTCATAGTATTTTGATTTTTCCAACCTTGTCCAGATTTAAACGAAATTGGAGTCTTTGAGGTGTAGGGAAATCTGGTAACAATCGGGTGAAGTATTTGTGATTTTGATTACATGAGTGGTTAGATAACTCGTTAAAGAATCCGTAGGACTTTACGGAATTGAATTTGGGTGAGTAGAACTCCCGGAATCGATCTTGGTGTAAGGGGTATTTTCTGAGCGTCGTTGATTAGAGGTGTGTTGTGAAATGGGAATTTTGGAATTCTTGAATTCTTGAATTAGCTCTTTGTCTCGCGTAACCCACATTGGCGCCGCTTTTTGCTGCTTTGGCGGGGCTGCTACAGCGGGGTGACGGCCGCTGTGGCGGGCTCAACACGAATTAAAGTTGTTAATAAATCATTAAACGACCTCATTATGCACTTTTCGACTTTTAGAGCTAAGGAACGAACCCCAGACGACTCCTACTCGTTTTTCACCATTCTTGAAGCTAAAGGTAAGCTTTTCACCCCCCGAATTCATTTTTCGATCCATAGAACATAATAGAATGGGTGAATATTGATGGGGGGAGGGTTATGTTATAGATTCTATGGTGGAAACAACCCTAAGTTGGATAATTGAGATCATGGGTTTGATCTAGGGTTCATAGAATTGTTAGTAATCCGGGTAATTAATAATTGTTTATTGATTCCCGTATTATATTGATTGTTTGTAGACCAAGAACAAGCGGAACGAATCCGGAAAGGGAAGGATCAAGTTTCTTAGGGTTTCAAGCATGTTTCGAGGTAGGTGATGGTTGTTGTGCCGTAATTTTCCTATCTTTAGAAAAAAAATACTTTTTGAAATGTTCTAAGTATAAAACAATTTGAGCAAAATACTTAAAAAGAGTCGCCACTTAATTTTTTAAAGAAATTAAGAAAACCTATAATTTTCAAAGATTTAAACAGAAAAAATCATTTGAAAATACCAAAAAGGGTTCGGGGTTCAATTTACACTTCGAGAAGTTAAGCATTCGAAGTGCCCGCTAACACGCGGTTGACCTGCGACTTGACTAAAATATATTTGACTATTTTTAGGAAAATAATGTTTTGACATAAAAAATATAATAACTTACAAAATTTGACTAACTTTGAGAAAATAATTAAGTAAATGACGCATTTTTTATTTATTTTATTATTTTATTTTATTTTTAGAGAAAGGGACCCAAAAATGAACATTTGAATTAAAATGCAAGTGATCAAGATTTTAACAAAATTAGATAAATAAGAATTTATTTGACTCACTTTTTAAAATAATAGTTTAAACCAAATTAGTTAATTTAAGCATGAAAACTATTTTTTATTAATTGAAGAATAAATAAATAAAAAGTTTTGACTAAAGATTTTCAAATAAAGTGCATGAGTTGATAAAAAGACTTTACTAACATAAAGAATATAGTTCATCTTTTTGGGGAATTAAAAATTCTAAAGTTAGAGTTAATAAACAACAAACGATAAATAATCGCAATTAAATAATTTAAAAGAAAGAGAGAAATTGAATTTGGGCCTTTTTTGGGCCAAATTCGTTGCTATTTTTGGGTTTAACCCAATTCCCGTTTTTGTATATATCTGTTGTATATTCGTGTATATCGGATGTATACAACCCATTTTTCTGCTCTCCGGGACCTGTACGTCAATTCCAAAGACTTGTTCTTCAGTTTTCTCAAGGTTGGATGACTCGATAAAAGAATTTTGGGCCTTTATGGCCCATCCAAAATATGAAGTGGAGAAAGATGGAGTCCAAGAGAACTCGGATGATATCACATGTCAAATGAACAAATGAAAAATAAATTAGCATTTGCGAAGGAAAAAATAATAAGAAGAAGACGATTAATATTACTCTCTAAAGCATGTAACATATCGGCAATCAAATCTTTTAAAGAGAAAAAAAAATGTAATAGGCCAATAATAATGAAAACAACCCAATATATTAGCATTTCTAGCTAATGTAAGCATGTGAGCAAATCGACATTTTTGAGCATTTGCTAGCTTGAAAATAAATAGTACTAACACTTAGTTCAATGAACAGATTAATAAAGGGAAAGAAGCATATGATAATCTATGCATAAATTTAAAGAACAAGACTTAGATATAGAGCTAAGAAACAAAATCCCAACATCAAACTCATACATACTAGATTCGAGTATCAAATATCCTACCAAAGATATTGTTTACCAATAATAAACCAATGATTTTAACGAATTTATCATTTTTTCATAAGAGACAAAATGCAACCATAACACAATAATGCAAGTGTAGAGCAAGCAAATATATCAGTATCAATGATCCTGACTTCCAATCTATATTTCCACTAAAAGACTAATTAACGAGGAGTTGGCAAAATTCCTACACCATTATTGATGTATGAACTAAGTGCAACAATACAGTGACAAAGCAAAATAAAATCCAAGAGGAGAACACATTCAATACTCAACAGGAAGAAATCCAATAAATATAGCACTAGAAAAAAAACAAACTAAGTTCTATCCAATAATAGTCATGAAGATGGCTAAAAATAAATAAATAAAGCAAATCAATGAGTAAGTCAAGCTTAGCCAAATCAAAACTTAAACAAGAATGAACCGGGGATAGACTATGATCTAAACTAAACCAAGGAACGAGCTTAGGATGACAAGAAAAAGAAAAGAAAAACAACCAAGAGCTCTTAAAACACAAAGATTAGTTTCGAAGTAAACCAATTCTTCTTTCGACTTACTCGCACACAAACAAAGGTGAAAAGAAAAGAATGAGAAAACTTGGCAGCAAGGTTGTAAATCAAATTAATATCATGAGTTAAAGCAAAATAGACACGTATATCATTCAAGCTATGTGAGAACCGAAATCAATTCTACGAGATCTAGCTAACATGGTCGAGAATCTATAAAGATGGATCAAAATAACGGAGAAGACAACCAAGATTGCAAGTAAGCAGTGAAGAAATAGAAATTGTATAGCAGCACATTCAAACTGAAACCAAATGAACATCAGATCACTTCGAGCTAAGCGAGGCAGAGATTCACCTAATTATATGGATACAAATTTGAGCTAATAAACATAACGACCAAACATAATTAAAGCAAAATTCACTGATGTGAGATTCAAACTCGCAACCCGAAACTCCAAGAAACAAGATTATAGACGAGCAAACCATAGAATCAACACACTCTTGTTAACAATCTTCGCATAGAGTATCGAACACACCCCAATATGCTACATTGAAACGGAATACAAAAGGAAGTGAGAGTACCTTTCTTGGGGCAGCGACTGAGACGACGAGCTTAACCACGAAGACGATTCCACCACCAAAAGGAGATGAAAAGACTCCTACGAATGAGCAGGGAATCACACTAATCTATTCTCTGTCTCGAATCTGTTTCATATTTATTTAATTGTTGTTTTTTCTTGAGTTCTTTAGGTTCTTTTTCGTTCAAAAATCCCACCCCGATCAAATGAAGAAGATGGGGTATATATAGGGGGAATTTAGGGTGAAAAACGGATAAGAACAAGGGTCAAAAATGGAATTCTCCTTCGGTTTCAAAATTCAAAAATCCAGAACAGGGGACAACTGGATTTGCACGAGATTTCACTCTAAATCCCACGAAATCCAGATGAAAGGATCAGTGTGGATGGCTTAGATCAAACCCACCGCCCTTGTGCTCGACGTGGCACCCATCCACGCGAGTCAAGGGTAATTTTTCGCGGCTGTTGCAGGACGTAATTGCAGGTTCGCTCCTGCTGCACTCATGTTGATGAAGATAGTGGCAGCTTTTCGTCTATTTTGACGCGTGAAGGAGAAGAAATCACGTATGGGTCGTCTGGGTGTTGCGTGTGCTGCTGCTCTGAGCTGCGTTGGATCGGGTCTGGGCTGCTGGCTCGTTTCTGGTTATCACGTCGCTGGATTTCTTCTTGTTTTTTGCGTGAAGGAGAAGACGCCAACAGTGGGTCGGCTAGTACTGTTGTTTGCCGTATGTACTATTATATGGACTGGCAGTTTTGTTATAAGAGTGTTGGGCCCGGGTTATTTTAGGAGGAGCTGATCATTGGGCTGATGGAACTAATTAAGTGAAGAAGAAAAATGGCCTAATACTTGGTCATGCTAAAAATGGCTACAAGAATTATAATTATGGCCAATGTGAATTAAGAAGTTAGCCAAATTGAGTTTAATCTAGGGAATTTGACTAAAACCTATATATAAGACGAATTAATATTAATTAATTAACGAGCTTCTAGATTTCTACGAGATAAAATATTTAACTTAATTATAAACTAATCAACTCAAAAATATAAACTATTGATTAGCTAAACCAAAACCAAATATTCTGAAAATAAATAAATAAAATTGAGACGATTTTCGAATATTCATAGAATGTAATAAATATATACAAAATTAATTATATATATATTAAAATGTACAAAAATGGCAAAATTGCTTAAAATGACTTGAAACATATTTTGAATTTCATACAGTCAATTATTTCAGATAGTTTGGAATTTTAAGAAGCTCGAAAATTAATTATTATCGGGGAGGGTCAAAATTGGGTGTCAACAATGGTTGTGATTCTATGATTGTGTGATGTATGTTTGTTCTTGCATCATTATGATACTTGTATATGTATGAATGTTGCAATGTTGATCACACTTGTTGTAAATGAGATAGATGAATGATGATTGCCATGAAATCATGACTAAAATGTATGATCTTGATGATTTACTCGTGATTGTGATTGTGGTGTGTTAAATGGATCGGTTGCCACATTCCGACATAACTAACTTGGATCGGTTGCCACATTCTGGCATAACTATGAGATCGGTTGTCACGTTCCGACATAATTATGGGATCGGATACCACGTTCCGGTATGCTAACTGTTTGGGTTTGGGTTCCATGAGAGGACCAATGATGTGATATAAAATGTGAAGTTGTTCGTTATTTGTAATTGTTGATAATATTATATATATTGATATATATGCATGTGATTATAATGTTGTCTTGACTTGCTTATGTTGCACTTAGTGGGATAGCCGCGTGATCCTACTAGTACACTGTGGTTATGTATTGATACTGCACTTGCTCTTATTTTTGTTGAGTACAGGGCATCTTCAAGTGGCTACTGACAGACCTCGCTTAGATGATCAGTGATCGTTCGAATTCAAGGGTGAGCCAATTCTTCCGGGCTGCCATGAAATTCTCTTTCGTCTATGTCTACCATTTTCGGACTTAGACTTATGTTCTAATTAGTTATTAATACATTAGTTGAGGGTTGTATCCCTTCTTGTTTAGACTTGGTTCATTGTTAGATGTTTTGGTACATTGACTTTCAGGTTCTAGGTTATTTCTTCTGCATTGTTAGTTTATTATTGTTAGACTTTTGTTAGAGTTTATAGGAACTCTATATATTTCCTTAGTATTTAACTTGCTTCCGTAACTTAAATGCCTTAGATTTTAGATCAGTTGCTTGGTTTGGGTTGTAGTAGTGGTTCTTTCACCGGAGTGTTAGTGTGGATGCCAATCACGATGGTATGGGTCGTGATAAAGTTGGTATCAGAGCCTAGATTTGTTGATCTCGATGTACCAAAACGAGTCTAGTAGAGTCTCGCGGAACGGTACGGAGACGCATTTACTTTTCTTCGAGAGGCTTAGGACTTTAAGAAATCTCTCTATTTTCTCTTGTCTTCTTCGTGCTATAACTTGATTCCAATTGGTATCTATCAATTCAAATCGATATCTAACCTCATTCTCTCTTCTGTTCGCAGATGGTTAATACAAGATTCAACGACGTCAAGCCCGTAGCTCTCGTCAATGCTTCGGTTGAGGAATCTACAACGAAAGGTCGCAGTCGAGGTAGGGGTAGAGGTCGTGGAAGAGTAGCGCCTGTTGGAAATGGAGCTCCTATTGAGAATGCTCATGTGAATGAGAACCCTCTTGTGTATCATAAAGAGATTGAAGAGGAGAATGTTGATGTTGAAGATGTGGGACAAGAGAAAGAGGTGCAGGCTGAGACTACCGATGTTCCCCCCATAGACCCAGTGTTGGCTCAACAGATCATGTCATTCTTGAAAGGGTTGGTTGATCCTGGAGTGCTTCCTTCTGCTCAAGCAACTCAAGCTCCTACTAACCCTTCTGTTGCTAGTACTGCACCCAAGGTGGGTGGGACTGGAGGTAATGATGTTTTCTTCCGTCTTTTGTTGGGTTTTGTTATGACTGGTAATGAGCATGAAATGTTGACTAAGTTTTTGAAGCTAAAACCTCATGTGTTTCTTGGTTCTGAGAATGAGGATGCTTATGAGTTCATTCTGGATTGCTATGAAAGGCTTCATAAACTAGGTATTGTTCATCAGCATGGGGTTGAGTTTGTGTCCTTTCAACTTCAATGTGAGGCTAAGCAGTGGTGGAGAGCTTATATGGAATGCAGATCTTTTACTTTACCTCCACTTACTTGGACCCAATTACATGCTCTGTTTCTAGAAAAGTATGTGCCTAGGACTTTGAGGGATTGCAAGAAAGATGAGTTTATGGCTTTGGAGCAAAGTGGTATGACTGTGGCTGCTTATGAGGCCAAGTTTCATGCTTTGTCTAGATATGCTACTCAATTGGTGACTACTGAGGAAGAGAGAATCCGGTTATTTATTAGGGGACTAAATTCGGAGTTGTAAGTATTATCTGTTCGTATGACTTCTGCAGGGAGAAACTTTAATGAGGTGACATACTATGTTAAGAAAGTGGAGGGAGTGAGGCGAGACGGTCAAGCTAAGGCATGGGTAAAAAGGGCCAAGAACTCGGGTAACTTTCAAGGTTCTTATTCCAAGGGGTCCGGAAGGCCAACGCTTGCAGCCAAGCCAATTCAGTCCACTATGCCAACCTCTACATGTAGTTAATCGGAAACTCCATCTCATAATTTTTAGGAAAGCCTGGGAGTCGCGCCTTCGACGGCGGCAGACCATTTTTTGATAGTACTTGTTACAATTGTGGGAAACCTGGGCATATGATGAGAGATTGTCCCCACCCACGTGTGTTAGATTCCGCATAGCAGCAGTCTAGAGCAGTGGTACCCGCAGGGAATGGTAATAATGGTAGAGGACGTCACAAGGTGGGGGAAGAGGTAATCAGCGAGACCGTGGAGATAAAGGAAATGGTAATGCATGAAGAGGTAATATGCAACCAGGCAGGGAAGTGGTTCGTCAAGATGATAGGGCTCAATGTTATGCCTTTCCGGGCAAGAATGAGGCAGAGACGTCTGACGCGGTGATCACATGTACTATTCTTGTCTGTGACCGAATGGCTAATGTGTTATTTGATTTGGGTTCTACTTATTCTTATGTATCTGTGCGATTTGCCTCAGAGTTTGATATGATTTGTGATATACTTGATTCCCCTATCCATGTTTCTACCCCAGTTGGAGAGTCAGTCATAGTTACCCATGTCTATCGTGCTTGTCCTATTTTGTTTATTGGTTTTCAGACTTGGGCTGATTTGGTGATTTTGGATATGACTGACTTTGACATAATCTTAGGTATGACTTGGTTGTCCCCCTATTATGATGTGCTTAATTGTAATACTAAGTCTATAACTCTAGAAATTCCGGGAAGGGAAAAATTAGAGTGGGAAGGGGTGTACAAGCCTAAGCGAACTAAGATCATATCCTCCATTCGGGCTAAGAAATTGATAGGACAGAGTTGTTTGGCTTATTTGGCTCATATTAGGGATGTTGAGATTGAGGCTCCATCCATTGGGTCTATTCATGTGGTGTCAGAATTTATAGAAGTGTTTCCTAATGACTTGCCTGGTATGCCTCCGGATAGAGATATAGATTTCTGCATTGATTTAGACCCTGGTATGTGTCCCATTTCTATCTTTCCATATCGCATGGCCAACGCCAAACGATTCACAACCTGTAACTAGTCTGCTAGAACAGATACAGAGTGATAAGGTCTCTGAACTTTCCACCTCCCCGATTCTAAAGAAAGCTTGTTTCGTTCGTTGAAGAATAGGATACAAAATCAATTGAGGATAAAGAACATTTATCCAATCAGCAGCCATCTTCTAGAACTATGTGGAGAGCTATCTGCTATCCATCTTGACAACTATCATATTTCTTTAGATGTTAAACAGACATCAGTTTACAGGAATGAAAACGCATCTCCTACAATTACCCAAGACCCACCTAACTGACTTCCTCCTCTCATGTATGGCTGAGTAACAGACAAACAAATAGTACTAAGAGCGACAGAAGTAAAAGGATGACAAAGGCGAAAGCTTTACTGCCTGATACAATCAATAACCTCATTCCCTACCACCCAAAATGAAAGTGAGTAACAATTTGGGGATTCAAAAACTAACGAGAAAGATCTCAGCTCTCAGAGTAATCACACAACTGATCTGAAGAAAAACATCCCACAGATCGAGACATGGATCACACCTATCCAGCACAAATTATAACCCATGCAAATGCAAACAAGTGCAGAGCTCATTGCTATCCACTAAATCATGCATAAACCCGCACACCTCAAAAGAAGATACAAGAGAGACTTGGAAACGTAGATGGATAGAGATGGAAAGAGACTCACACACATTTCTTCAAATTCTGATTAAAAAAAGAAACCATTACAGTGCATGCCCCACACCCACCTTCACCACAGCCTAGCTTAGTGCCTGTCAGGCCTATTTATGCATTGCCACAGAGAAAGAGCAACTTCAGATAAACCACCAAAACAAAATCAGAGAGAAACTGAGAGGATAAAATCCAGATCAATCATCTGAACAGAAATAAAAACTACAAATTCCTGAAGTATTGGGCAACATAGACTCGTAAGAGGTGTAGTGAGTTCTCAAGACAATGTATAAAACATATTCATTAAAAAGTACCAACAACTGCATAAAAGCTACAAATTGGCAGCAACTCGAAAATGGACTCAACAAACTTTTATCACTATATGTATACAACTGCATAACTAAAGGATAAGTATAAACACATCAATTGCTCAGCCAGCAAGCCACAAACTGTATGAAAATGGAGATTGAATTAAACAGATGACGCCCAAGTCTAACTAATAGAAAAGTGAGAGAAGGAAGTAATTGGTTGTTCAATGTTGAAATATATGAAATATATGTATTAAACAATAAAGGTCTTGAGATCCAACCTGCACCAATTACAAGATCAAACACCAGCAGAAGTTAAGACTACATAAAATATAATTAACTGTATGTAACTGAACAGTTGGAAGTCATCCCGGTACGTCAACATTAGCTAACCCAGTAATATTACTCTTTACATCTTTTTTTATAAATAAGTATATATATATCGTTCAGGTTTTCGAATAATTCTTCCTCCTCTTGATCCAATCTTTCAACTTATCTCTATATACTAACTGACAAGAAAAAAACCCACAAAACGCTTAAAAAATAACCTTGAAGATATTCAAGAAGAGTCAAATGGGCTAATCCATCAGGTAACACTCGACGAACTCCATTAACAAACAAAATTGCTTCCTCTTCTATCCTTTCCTCCTTCATCAAAGAACCCATTTTTTCCAAAAAAGGAAAAAAAAACCAGCAATGAAAAAGTGTTGGGGTTTGATTCGGCTAAAAAAATATCCAATAAGTAGTAGTAAGAGATTTTGTTGTGGAAATCAGAGTCGGTTACGACTATGGTTATGTATTGTTTCATAACATATCAAGATTTGTTGTGGAAATTAGAGTCAACTTTCACTAAAATTTTGTTTCAATGGCTGTTATGAATTGTTTTATAATATGTCTAAATTTTGTTGTGGGAATCAGAGCCACCTTCCACTAGAACTTTGTTTGGATGGTGGTTACGTATTGTTTCATAATATATTTAGTAAGATTTTTGTTGTGGAAATCAGAGTTGGTTTCTACTAAAACTTTGTTTGTTTGGACGGCGTGTTACATATCGTTTTTCATTGTTACATAATGTTACACATCTATGATATGAATAAGAAACCTGCCAAAAAAAGAAGAATATAGAGTGGAGCTACTATGAAAAGTTTGATAAAATGAAATATGATTATAAAATAATAAATAAAAGACAGAATGAGAAAAAATATATTAAGATAACGGCGTAATCATCGTTACATAAAATGGATTTTTTCATCATTAACTGATTGAATCGATACAATAAAATTTAAGTAACAATCAAAACAAATATTATATTTAAACTAACAATACAATATAATACGACTGATAACAATCATCCAAAACAAGGGGTTAGATGATAGACACAAGCTACATACTATATATAGGGTTGGATCAATGATTCCAATAAGTATAATTATTTAATATTAAGAGATAAAATACAAGGTAAAGGTTCTCTTGATCTAAAAATAACAGATAAAAATAATATTGGTTAATTTCCTCCTTGATTGATAGTAATGTTGTTAATAATATGGTCAAATGGATGACCTTTATTTCTTCCGTTATGGGTAGTAATTTTCAAGGTTTAATGTAATGTTTATGACACCCTTTGGTATTCCTCAACGTAATTCTATAAATAGTAGTGTTGAGAATAATGTTGAATACACTCGAAAGAAAGAAAGTTATCTTATGTTATTCCTCGTCTTATATTTTTTTGTCTAATCTTTATATTGTTCTTTTTTTCTTAAATTTTACAACATATTTTTATTTAATACGGCTGGCAAATAAAAATAAGGGAGAAAAGTATGGTATTTTATTTTTTAATCTTGTGAGAACATGTTAGGTGAGATTATCTGAATTAAAAAGTAATTTGATTGGATCTTATTATTTTAAAAAAAGGATAACTCTTTACCTCGTGATGTTAAGCGTATTATTTTAAATGTTAAATTTCAGAATTATTAATAAGTATATAAATAAGTATTAATTTAAACAAATTTACAAAGGTAAGACACATACAGTTATAAGAAAGTATATAAAAAAATAAAACACTTCAACTAAAATAACAGTCAATTTTTAAAATACTATCTTCAAATTTGAAAACTCAGCCAAAATCAACTAGAAATTCATATGAAAAGTAAAAAGCTTTCAAATCAAAAGTTGAATTACGATTTTATCCATACTATGAATTAAAATATTATAAAATATCTAATAAATGAAATATTAAATAGTACTTCTATCATATTTAGATAATTCATTCGTCAATCAAAATAGAAAACAAAAAATGATTCTTTCAATTCTAACAAAAAAAAAGAAAGTCCATAGAATGTTTTTGATTGTTTTGGAAACATTTATTTATTATTTAACTTTAATACATTAGATGTATGGGTTACTAATAGGGATTTTAAAACGTCCCTTTAATTTTTTTCCCCTTAATATACTTTGTATAAGCATTTAGTATATGAAACAAATTAAAATATATTTTCCATGTTAATTTCTTTTCTCTTTTTAAAATATATTTTTAGACAGATAGTTATGGGATGGGAGCCATAATTAATTTATAATTTCAAAATATAGGTATGAATCATACACATGTAATTTTTGTATATGAAGATTCTGCTGAAAATTGTGTAAAGGTAAAATTTTGAATTAATGAAATCAATATTTGATTTTGTGATGTCACTCTGTATATTTACGATAACGAAATTACTTAACATATCCCGTATTCAATTACAATAAAGGAATTACTCAATCTAGCAATCGAAATGACTTAAGAACATGTACCAATGAAATCATCTCTATAATATATTAGGTGAGATATATTTAATTACATGTTCTTACCTCATTTTAAAAAAATCCGCATGTTCCTAGTAAAAAATTAATTTTTTTTATCTTAATAATAAATACGATATTCATGCATTTTTACTGCAAAAACAACTCATTCTATAGTAATTCATGTCCATCATTAACAAGAATTTGCATATTATTCTTTCATGATTATTATTTAATGCATACTATGTTATACAAGTCGATATATACCATGTGATTTTATGGCATACTATGTTATACAAGTCGATATACGCTCTGGAGTGGCTGGATTATCAAGAGGGAACCAGTCGTCGTAACCAGCTTCCATCCTTGCAGATTTTATGGCATTCTTGATGGCGAAAAAGACAGATGATGCAAGAAAGAAGGGTGGTTCCCCTACTGCTTTAGAAAAATGGATAGCCTTGGCGTTTGGGGAATTCTGTTGGCAAATGTTAAGCAGATTGTTAATGGCAAACTCAAGATATGGTGTGCAGATGCATATGAACTTGCAAATAAAAATAGGAATTATATCATTGAAAAGCCGAAAATTTATTCAAGAATAAAGAAACAACAATATAGTAGTTCAAGTACAACTGTACTAGGATTATAAGCAGTTAAAGAAATGGTGCATAGCAGCTCATTGATTGGAGATAGCAGTGAAACTTACTTTCAAAAGAGAGACATTAAATTTGGAAGGCACATCATTCAAAGTTGGAATCTTGTAACTTCCAGGTCCAGATGTGAATAAGTATCCAGGTGAAATCCACTTGTGTGCTTTATCGCCCCATTTCAGCTCTTCTAATGCAAACCATCCCAGACCCTGTAGAAAACCTCCTTCTACCTGCATCAAGTGTACAAGGAGTATACACGAATGTTAGCTAAACTCCATTTCAGATTGAAAGAGGCAAAGATCCTGTGAGATAGTGGTTCTAGTCCTATCTAAATATAGACAAAACTGCAAGTCCGCAAAAGAGGGAGGTAATGGCGTTCTACAAAATGTATCCAAGTCATCTTTGTAGATATCAGTACATTAGGAGAAAAAAAGAATAAAATGAAGATCTGATAATCCCTGTCAAGCTCAGTACAAACAAATGGAGACCTTCTCTAATTCCAGGAAAGGGAGGTAGGCTTTAGAAATCGGATCTCTGTTCTTTTTTCTTGTTTACCATTCAAAATGGAGATTACTCCTACATTACCCACACGTTGATAGATCTGGAAAAGCCACAACTTGCAGTTTCAATCATCAATCACTTCAGCATTTACTAATCGATAGTATACTTTTAAATTCATATAGTTAAATTATTTCATCAAGCAGACTAGTTAAACAAATGACAAAAATCAAAATGTATACATAAACTGTACAGAGAGATCAACAATGACCTGTCCAACATCAATCGCTGGATTGAGGGAGAACCCAACATCTACGAGAAGATCTGCTCGCCTAGTATGGAAATCGCCTGTCAATGTGTCGATTTCAACTTCGGAAAACGAAGCACCACTGGTGTAGTACCTAAATACATTGCCTTTTCCAGATTTCCAATCAAAGCCAATATCAGGTGTAACGAAGAACCCATGAGCAGAAAGGTTTACTCTCTCCATATAGCATGCACTGACAAGCTGATAGTTAATCAAAGACAAGACATGTGGTTAGTGGTCAATGTTCCTTTTTTATCATCATGATTCATGACAGAGCTGTAGAAGAAGGCATCAAGTTTTGAGTAGAAACACAATTTAACTCCAGATAAATAAAGAATTATGTTCTGATGATGAAGGGGAGATTTAAAAAACATGCATAATAATCCATTGGGGATTGGTAATAATACACAAGAACATGCCATGTAATGAAATTTTACTATTCGCGGCCAGAAGCTTTATTGGAAAATGAAATATACAAGAAAATCCTTATGCTCAATTACCAAAAATCTTTCATGGTATAGAATTGTGAATTCCTAGTTTGTCCTTTTTTTTCAAGAAATTCAATTTGAGTTCCTGATAGAGAAATGGACTTTTGTACTTCTGTTACTTCTTTTACTGGAAAACTTTGGACTGATCATCCCTGAGATGAGGGTCTATTGGATTTCGGACTCTCTACCTCAAGGTAGTACAGTCTACCCCTCCCCAGACCCCACTATGGGAGTACACTGGGTATGTTGTTGTAGTATAGAGCAATGGATTTGGGGCCTAACTCAACCCCAAAAGTTAGCTCATGAGATGAGGATTGTCCAAGACCATGCAAAGAGACCAATTTTTCCTCATCCCACCAATGTGGAACTCAACAGTTCCCAAGAAAATGATGCAATATACTCTGTCTTTGATCTTGCATCAGGTATGGGATTTCTTTCGCAGCCTTAATTCTTTACTGCCTTCTAAACTAAAACTTTACGCAACTAAACAACAAGACTGCTGGCATTACTAAAGCTAAAATACATGTTATGAAAAAACTCTTGTCATCCAGCCTTTCTATGATCTTGTGACTAGGAGTATCATGATTCAGCAATATTTTGTTTCAACACCATCCACCAACATACCTATACCACTCTCTTTGGCTACATATCCATGTGTTAAGTCCTCCATCAGCTTCCGTACTAACTGCATCTTATACAAAATACTATCTGCCGTCCTAGATGGGCAAGTCCCATGATAAAGAATGTAGCAGGCTAATTTCACCATTATCTTCTCCAACTGTGATAAGACAAATCAGACTCCACACATCATTTTTTGCTGATTTTCAGGACTCTTCTTCAAAATCATACCATTGTAGAGTAGAAAAGTAGAAAGGCGAATAATGGATATCATTCAAAGATTCATGAAATTTTGAGTAAAATTACTTTCCATCAAATTGGTATTAGAGCCAGGCCCCCATATTAAATTGCTCGCGCTCCAGATGTCTAGCCCTGGGCGTGCGGAGGTGTGAAGAGTCCCACATCGGTAATGGGAAGGGAATTTAGACTCTTGCATGGTCTTGGGCAATCCTCAACTCTTGAGATAAGCTAGGCCTAAGGTCCATTTTTTAACAGTTGGCAAAGGCACATCTTAACCTTTTTGAGTTTTTGCAAGACAGAAGGGGGATGTCACATCTTTGCATCCACTGCTTAAGAAGTGTTACAATGTGAACTGCCGATAATGAGGTTACTGTATTTGTGTCAAGAAACTAGGAGGAAACATTGTAGGGTAGGCCAGTAGAGACAATTAAATAATTTGAAGGTGGAAGGAAGGTGTATTAGGGCATATGCATATATCGCTCTCTATCTGAAAGATGATGTATGATTACGTCTTAAACATAGGAAGATCAAGCAAAATGGAGAAAAAGTAGACTAGGAAACAGAAACTAAACAGACAATATAGTAAGGTTGATCACAATCCACAACTGATTTCACAACAGCCTCCGTGTTTTCTCTTTAATTTAATATTATTTATTGTACCTATTAGGCCATTAAATTAAAGAGATTTACAAGAAATTCATATTTATAATTTCCTCACATCCTTGTCCACACATAAGTCATCAGTATATTTTCAAGGGAAAAATGACAAATGTACCCCCGAACTATCATAAATGGTATGTCAATACCCTTCGTTATACTTTAAGGTCGTATATATCCTTACCGTCATTCTTTTGGGTTGTGTATATCCTTGAAGTTAACGAATGGACACGTGGCTTCATCTAAATGATTTACCCAATTATATTTATTTTTTACCCAAAAATTTAAAATCCACCCGACCCACAACCAAAATGGGTGGTGCCAAAATCCACTCTTCATTTTCATCAAAAAACCATCCCTCTTCTTCTCAACCCACCATGACCATGGAATCAAGAACTCATTTTGAAGAAAGAAGATGACTTGTTCATTAAAACTACTCTCTTCTTCACTTTCACTTCAAACTTTGTATCTTCCCCATTCCATCCAGTTTCAACATGTAACATTCCCTTCAAGTTTTGTCAATTTGGTGTCTTTCGAATTCTTTAAATCTGTAGACTTTATGCTTGCTAACAAAACAAAGAAAAC